>JAVLVB010001277.1:1418082-1438878 GCA_032876305.1 Orestias chungarensis
TCGGTCGTGGCAGATGGCTGCTTGTACTGAGCCTGGTTCTGCTGGAGGTTTCTTCCTGTTAAAGGGGAGTTTTTCCTCTCCACTGTCGCTACATGCATGCTCAGTATGAGGGATTGCTGTAAAGTCAACGACAACACAAGCCATTGTTTCTGCATGCTGATTCCAGAGGAGTGAATGCTGCAAGTCAATGACTCGATGCCACCAAGGTATCCGTGATATACCTTGGTGGGTTAAGAAGCAAATGCCTATTTCCAAAATTGTGTCTTGATGTTTCCGCCTATGGACCCCAAGTGCAGTTTTACAAGTGTTTCTGTCTTTTCCTTAGATGTTGCCTAGCAGTATTTCCAAGCTTCCACTGCATTTTTGATTTGACTGACCCGCTATCACAGAGCGGTCAGTCCTAATCAGAACCATGGGGGGGGTTATTAAAGTAGCTAAAATTAGATTTATATTAAATTTGCCAGTCCCATACGATTCTTATAAATGGCTATCATCTCAACTCTGAAGGTACTGCAGAAGGTATATGGCAGAGGTGCCCAACCTTTTATATCTGCATTTTTATTTTTCATTTTTTACAAATTGTACAAAAACAGACTGATCATGTATCCAGGAACCATGAATCTCCTATCTCATTTGTTGATCTAAGCTGCAATGATGAGAGCACATTTTATAATAACATTTAAACTCTAAACAAAAAATTTAAATGAAGCCAATACAGGTTTCAAAAATGAAATGTTGAACAGAAAGAGCTACACACAAGCTGAAAAAGGCCGGTTCTTCAATCATGTCATTCCCTGGTGACCAGCAGAAGACATAATGTACCCTGTGTCTTCTGACATGTAGTAATCTACCTTTATTCGCACTTAGCACTGAGAAACAACATAGAAACATTACGTTCCACTGAGCTGTGAGTAGGGAGAAAATCAATGTAGGGTGAAAATTAAATTTGGCCCAAAGAGCCTTTAGACAAAGTGCAATTTGAAAACATATTTTATTTTCCCCAGAGTGTCTCACAGGGCCTGGCAGTAGATGGACAGTGTATTTACCGATCACAGAAAAAAAAGCAGAGGTATGCAATGTGAAAAAGGGACACACCCTCCCCTAATGTGCATCACCCCCACCACCACCACCTTGTCTAATTCGGTTTGAGCCTAGTGTCCCTTATTGGATCACATCAAAGGTCAGAGGCATCCTGTAGACAAATCAATCTCTCTATCTGAGGAGGTGCATCGCTTGTGAGGGGGCTGATCCATCTTGAGGGTCTAAAATGAAACTGGGGTAAGTGCGTTATTCCAGCAACAAAAAATTAAAGCCTCTGCTTCTTTGAGAGAATTGGGCATTGAAGGTGGAATTGAGCTGTCAACTTGGGAAATACATGTGCTTTGAAAAAGAAAAAAAAAACTGTTTAGATTATTGCATAGGTAAAATTATATTGGAAGATGCCAGATGTTTTGAGGTTGACTCCACCCCTATTGATGAATAAGCTTCAAGGATAACCTTATAGCTGCATAGCATTACATATTTAAATTTATTTGGAGAATTTGAGTTCTTGTGTGATCTCGGTAGAGGCATGGTCATCTTAACAGAGCAAGTAGACACATCCAGTTTCTATAAGTAATTTTACTTCAATCTGTCTTTGATAAACATAAGTCCCGAAGACTGCTATATCGTTTTTTGCACTTTATTGACCAACAATAGTTTATCTTGCACCAAATCAGTTAGTTCTAGTTGAACTAATCAAGTTGAATGTATAACATATTACTATAATCTATCAAGCCACACTACACATCCTCTTTTATCTACTTTGTGGTTATCTCTAGATTTCCAAATTACTCCTTGCTACTATCTTCTCATCCCACCAGTGGAGCCTAACCACTCCCCTGTGAGTCATCCCTAAATCATTCTATGTATAGAAAAAAACAAACAAACAAAAAAGATTTCCTATGTTAGTATAATTGTACCTTCTTTAATCAGGAGGCTTGTGCACAGAAGATAAGCAAACTCCAGAGTTGTCTGTTGATTTGTCGACTAAATTTCAAATATTTTTTTAATGTAGTGCCAATTCACACTATCTCACTGCACATTAAAAAACTGTCAACGCACACACAAAGCCTAACATTACATTGATTGACACTCCGACTAAGAGCCCTGGATATAGATTTAAGTCCTGACTCTCCCAGTTCAACTGACTTGTGTTGGTCATAATGATCTTAATTTGAACACAGAAAATCACATTTAAACTGTTGCCTTCCTAATTCCTCAGTAATTTGCTTGGCTCATCGTGTTAAAAGAGCAGATCATCAACCTCAGAAACATTTCAGAGTCTGACATGAGAGATATAATCCAAAATTAGCCAAACGTGATCTCCAGGGAATGAAAACTAAGATGCTTTAACAACAATTTGGACTTTTAAAAGTTGGACAGCAACTGGTATGCAAGGGCAATAATGAGATGCATAATGATTTTATTATTTTTTTTTTAGGTAGTTGCATAATCTCCACTAACATTCGCTTTTACTCTGGAAAACATAAACTACCTACTTGACTGTCTTCAAACACTTAAAATTTGTTTTGAAATTGGTGCATAGGTGCTTGGATGGTTATACAAATGCATAAATATGATTTGATAGATTTATTAATTTAGAGCGAGAGCTGCTTTAATGGACTGATAAATGATTGATGGACAAAGGACTCATGGATTTAGAGATGGGTAGTTTACAACAAAGGGTAAACGAATGGATAGGCATGTACTTTTCTATGCACGGGTGGATACATTAGATAGATGGTTAATGGATGTCCTGCAAGATGCCAATGCAGATGGCAAATGACAACTGGAAATGCAAATGTTTTGTATATTGTAATAACTCCCAGAAAGTGGATCCAAATTTTCAGCACACATAATAGTAAATGCAACGTAAGTTTATTGAAATCAGTTCTTTACAGTGAAAGTCTATGAGCAGATGTAAATAGTTTTTGTCACAACCTGGGTCAAGTTTAAAGAACAAGCGCGAATCATAAGCTGTGAAGCTAAACTTTCGGATGCATGATTCTGATAGATTGATCATAGTATGCCAAAAACGGGGACACGCGCCCAAAAGCAGTTATTCAGGCAGATGTGAGGATTAGACGAGGATCCCTTGTCATGGAGAATAAACATAGTCCAGATATCAGTATCCGCACAAGACAAGGCAAGACGGGAATAAAAACAAAAAAACAAACGTGGTTGTTATAATGGCAGACTAGAAAGGTACGATAGATATTGAGTCACATGGTAAGTTTTAAAATCCAAAGCTGTTTGCCTGTATGGGACCTTTATTTGAACACAAAAGAGCAGGTGCATGGCATGAACTTGATCGTGCTTCAGAACAGCAGCGGTAGGTGCATCAGATGAGTTTGAATGCAGAGGAGGAGATTAATAGAGGAGAACTGGGTAGGCACACGGGGAAGAATAATGACACATGGTTCGTTTTCTGTCTCTGTGCTTAACCTGACAATAAAAGTGCTTATGTCAATATACACACTTGTGGATTCTTTAAAAATTATATTGTAGAAACACTGTGTTACTAACATTGGTCTTACATCTTCCACAAAATGCTAATAGTATCTCCCAGATATCTGAGCATTAAACAAATGTTTAACCTTGTTGGTAAAATGTCCAAAGCTAATCAATATGCTTCAATCTTAATGTTTGTGTAAAGAAATTCTGAAGCTAAGTCAACATTTTTACATTTTTGTTTGTAATAGATTTGTTGCATTACTGGGTAAAATGTCTTAAAATAAAATGTACCAATTTAACAGATATTTTACTAGTTCTAGCTTGCCTAATACAAAATAGTCATAATTAAACCAATGATCCATACATAGCCCTGTACAAAATAGCCCTGGATATGTTGGATCCTCCACAGTTTAATGCCAACATCATGCTTAATTTGGACTGTAATAGGTTCAGTTAGCTTCTGTCCTGCATAGAAAAGCACATGCAGAATGAGGCCAGGTAGCATTTAATGACAACAATGAGTTCACCTCCATGAGATTAAAACTCATTGTATAATATCTCAATAGCACAACTTGTCAAGCTGCCATTGCAATGGGTGAGAAAATGCTTCGCTCAGGCAACTCTCAATGAGATGCAGCTCTCCGGTGACACTATTATTCTGATCAGGCTGAGTAAGTCTAACCCGCCTCGGAAAGTCAAAGCGCAGAGGCGCCATAGGAGAGAGAGCACCTCTCGAGACAGATTACATGTCTGTGTGGAACTGCTCGCAATTCACCTCTGCCTGAGATGGACGGGTTATCTTTTCTACTTGTGTTCTTGTCGGTCATGCAACACATCTATGACAAGGTGCTTCCTTTCCAGGCATTGTAGGTGGTCAACAAAGCAGCTTACATATTTTTTTAATAGCAGGCAGTCATTGGAACATATCCAAAATGAATATGACTGCTGAAATACAAAGCAAGTCTACAGCTGCCTAGGTCTGAGCCAAAGTGTTTTAAATGGATTACACTAGTGTGTCATTGCAATTACATGCTGCTCATTGACACAGCAGCAGTATGAATGGCATTTATTGGCTTTACAGCAGATCCTTTCACTTTTGTCCACCTCAAACTTGCATGCCTTATCATTTTTTTTCTTTTCTCTGTCGTGGGATCAATGTGAAATTTTAATTACCTTTTTCACTACCTTGCAAATACTTGTCCTAAATTACATATTTCACATTTATCTTTTTAAAAGGGTGTTGAAGTTGAAGTAAAAATGTAATTGTATAGATATTTTAACTTTGTTTTGTCTTTAAATGTCTCCAGACATTATTTTTTCCAAACATGTCATAAGCTCTTATCTTCTAGGTAAATGTTTTTGAAATCAAACATAAAAGGACCCCTGCGTAATATACATACATGTATACATCTTTTCCTGATGCCTCTTTACAGTGGGTTAAAACAATTTTTTTATATTCTATATTTTCCTGGTCACTAAAATACAAAGCTCTTGAAATCAAAATTTTACATGTCTGCACATACATTGATGGTTCCATTCATAATTAAATAAAGTATGTATCATTGATCTTACATCTTAAATTGACTTGAAATGTATGCCGGTAGTCTTAGATTTACAATTTAATTGAGCAAATATAGAAATTTATGAAACCTTTGTACATAGACTCATAATGTACATAGAATATGTTTTACTGCAATTTCAAGGCAATTTTGCTGGTGCACAACAATGAATATTGGCAAAAGAATATATATAGAAAAAATGCATCACTATTTTTTTCTTGTAAATGTGAAAAAGCAGAAAAAACTGCTGCAGTATAGCAGGCATTATTCATACGTGATTTATCCTGATGGTTGCACCACCCGTAGCAAAAGCAAAGCCAAGCCCAGGGCAAAATACACCACAGCATCCAATGTGGGTCCTTAGGCAAGACCCTTTGCGCTACTGCCTACCTGCCACCTGCAAAATGGCTGCCTCGGAGTGGTTTACACCAAAAAGATATTCTATATAATTCTATATAAATGGAGAATCTAAATTTCAACAATGACAAGACGGCTGTACAAAAGTTTAAAAAAGTAGCAATTTGTGTATATCTTAATGTCTTAATCATGTTACTCTGTGCACCTACAAAACTTCTGTTTCTGCGTATAAACAAAAAAAATTCACATATTAACTACATTTTGTTTCATGTTAACCATTTGTTTCAAGTATAGATCTGCCTCTGTCCAATGAGTCCTTTTAATCTTTCATCTCATACTAACAGATCGTTTTGCTCCAACTGGGATTCTACCCGCTGAGATTATTTAGTTCTGCTAATTATAACCATGGCCCCTATGAAATTTTACCAGGCCTAACAATGAGCACAGTGACTTCTATTGAGAACTATACAAATTGCCTCTTCGCTGGTGACCACTGGGACAATGTATTGTGCAAGCTTTATCATATCTCGCCTGAGCCTGCTATTAATCTTGTGGAGAGCAAGTGATGAATTAATGCTTTGAGGAATTTGAAAAGGTTATGTGTGTAGATTACACTGCATTTGAAAATAGTATCTCAATACATTCCAGTAGCATGACATAAATTTCAGCATATAATATAGTTCTGTAACTCTCCTTATAATGGCGGTTGAATTTCCATATCAATGTAATGTTAGTTCATCAAGAGGAAGGAACAGTAGTAAGGGTTTTGCTACATTGCGGCTACATTTTGCCATTAAAATAAGATATTTGGAAAATGTCAATTTCTGTCATTGATTACTGGGCTAAGATGGCAATTGCAGTTTTTCATCTGGATTTCCAAACCACTTATTGTTTTGGAGTATAGTTTGGTGATCTATATAAAGGTCTACTGAATTATTTTAAACAAGCTATTAATTGCTTAGATTTGATGTTAAACCCGGTTCTTTATAGCTTCAAATCATTTTAATGAGATTTCAGAGAAATTCTCAAGGTGCTGGAGATTCCTCAGGCAGTATCAGAAAAAGTTTTCAGAATTGCAAAAATGTCCACTGATTTTCAGTCCCCTCAGTTTAGTTGGAGGGTTATTAGTCTGGATGGTGCATAGAGGGACGACCCTTACCTAACTACTGTTGAACACTGCTGATCAGTTGGCTGAAGGAAAGTTGCTACAGTTTTCTCTTATTTACACAAAAGAAAGGTCTTTGGAAGTATTTTCAAAAAACAGAGCTGTTACTCATCAGTTTTAAAAGCATACTTAGGAAGTCAAGAACTGATGCATGAACAGTTTGCTTATCTGATTAAGAAATAATCAATAAGAACAATTTTAGGACTAATAAATGATAGTGACTATATTACTTATAAAGTGATGGCCCGAAAGCATTAAAAGTTTGTTCTTCTGGCCAATTATATTACCCTAAATGCATGGCACTGGAGAAACATCATCTAACAGAAATGTTACATGGTATTGGTCAATCGCAATGTAATGTACTTCAAAATTAGCAATGTTTTGCTTTTGTAATTTTACATCAGCAGTTATATAGTGGAAATTAGCTGTAACTTACAAATTAAAATTATCTTCCAATAGATTTTTTTTTTTTTTAAGATAATTTTTCTTCAGCAGCATGAGAGAAATTCATTCTGATGATTAAACGTTGATGTAGTTACATTCCATCAAATAATTGTATCAAGTTAGAAATTGTCCCATAGCTGAAAAAAATTAATATAATTCATTAAACACACTTAAATATCTGTGGACAGTTCTACATTTCTCAGGATTATGTCTTCCTATACCTATTATATAGTTCCTTGAGAATCCAGTCAGGTACTGGCTTCTGCAAACTACAGAGTAAAACGAATATAAGAATGTTGCATTTAGAGGCTCAACCCTATGCAGTTATCAAGGTGGGGCATCCATGGAAATATCAGCATCCAGATTTCAAACTTGTACATTTAACTGCAACACTGTAATGGACTTCCTTTTCCATTAGGTGGAGTAAATCAGTTTAGATTAACTGTCCCGAAGGGTTCCCACACATTTGGAGAATTTTTTTTCTTTCTATTTTGACACCTGCTGTAGGTGAGCCTTAAGGGAGGTGTAAGATCTCACCAGAACAGGTCCATTCATTCAAATTTTTTGCATAACTGACCCTAGCAGCTATTTGGCACTGCGTTATGAACGGCTGGATTGCCTACATTAAAATGGCAGCGTGGAAATGAGGGCCTCTGCTTCCATTAGTGGCCTCTTTTACCGGAAGGGCCAAGTGTGTCCCTAGAGTAAGGGAGAAAAAAAAAAAAAAAAACTTGCAGTCCTCCATGGTCTGTCAAATAGACTGTAATGAAGGAGTGAGCTAAGTGGATAGCTGCACTGATGGAGATGCTCATAAAATGATTATTCATCATGCTCATAGTAAGTGTGTGTGTGTGTGTCTGTGTGTGTGTGTGTGTGTGTGTGTGTGTGTGTGTGTGTGTGTGTGTTGGACAGGTAACTGAGGGCATGAGGAGCTTCACACAACAATCCTGTTTGAAAAAATAAAACACCATCATTGGCAATCATTTGATTTTAATAAGCTTTTGAATAACATTCGAATTATCATAAGTTGAAGCAGTGGGAGGATGACTGAATTGATATTTGGTCATTCATTAGCTTTTATTTGCTGCTTGTATACAAAGTAGGATAGAAAACAAAACAAATAAAACTATCTCTGAAATAACTGCAATGCAAGTATACAGTAGTTATATTGTCTATTGTAATCAATGCATTTATCGTTTAATCGATAGGGGTATGGGAAATATAATTGTCTTAGCAATTGTACTGTACCTTTATGCCAGAGTACATATAATAAACATGCATTGTCTGATATAGGTTACACATTTCCTGCTTTGCTAAGAGAAGGCTAAGAACTAAATAAAATCATATTTGCAGGCCAAAATCCAAAGGTTGTGCTCCATTTAAATCTTCCGGCAAGAAAAAAAAGAAAGAAAAAAATGCAAACGAGTGCCATAGCAATTATTTTGAGTAGCGTTGGCTGTGTTTAAAAAAAGAACATTATCCATTTCGAGTCATTAGAATACTATTTAAACCGGCGTTTTGGAGATTCTCATTGGAAAACAGCACATTAATATGTATAAACACAGGCGAGGAGGACTTGAGATCAATGTTGCGTCTTTTTCTTCCGAGGAACGTTCTGACACTAAAATACTCATTAGCTCTAACGTGTGATATGCATCTACCAGCCTTGACTTTTATTGTATTGTATCCCATAATTAGTGTAGAGTAAATTTTTTTTTCAGTCAAAAGTGACAGGTCGTCTTTGGCGTGACTATCCATGGATAATATAAAATTAGATCATGGGCACGAAGGGATACAAAATCCTTTTTTTATTTTGGAAATCTGTGCAGAAACTTTGAAATACTTAGTACAAGTTTAACTGAAGAATTTCTGTACCAAGCAATGAGAGCAACTCATTTGGGGTCTTGCTCGTTAAGTAATGTGTTTTCAAAAGTGACTGTGATTTGATGCTGGAGTTACTGGTTGCATATGAAGAGTGTAGTTTACCTACAACCTTTCCTCTTTAAAAAGGTACAAAAGTTAATTTTATAGACTAGTTTAAGCAGTCACTACATTAGCATGTCCATTTTGTGTTGGGACAAATCTGAACAGTGGATCCCTGTCTATTCACATTTCAGTATTTTGTGGCTTTTCTTTGAAACATGTCTCAAGATTACTCATGTAAAACTCACATAGTAACATTTTATTTTATTTTTTGGGGGGGGAGTTTATCTAAAAAGTTTAAAAGAAAATGCAGCTTGGGAACTTGAAATACCTACAAGAAATACTAATTAACACATTAATTCTAGGCCCTTGAGATTACCAATCCAGCAGTGTTTTTTATTTATTTTTTACCTCTGTGCTGTTTGGCTGTACCCCTACAAGCAGAGATATGGAAGACCTCGATCGTTATCGCCTGCATTCAGAAGTATATTTTGTGTGTGAAGTATTAAAAACAGTCTCCCAAGTTTTCCCAGACAGTAGTGATTGGCTGTATCCTCCTATCTATTCTACATTTATCATAGTGTACTAATCTATTATTATTTTCTTGTTACTGTAGTATAGTCTCTTAACAATATTAATAAAACCCAAGTATCAAAAAGTGATACAAGAGTCTACTCTTAACTTTTCAGCCAAGAATCAACAATCAGTTTATTTATATTGCGCCAATTTACAACAGATGTGGTCTCAAGGCACTTTACAAGAAAATCAATTAAAATCATGGATATATCATAAACAAATCAATTTGTTGAAACATTTTAAGTTTGAACATACAGTGGTGCTTGAAAATTTGTGAACTACTTGAGTAGTTTAGAATTTTCTTTATTTAAACCATGATTTTCTTATTTTCACATGACCAGGCTTTGTATGTGAAATGTCAGGTTTATGTTTATCATTTCCATCTGCTTGTTTTGAGGGAAATGTGCGAATTGCAAGCAGACTAAATGAAACATGGAATCAGAGCATCTGCAAAAGTAAATGAACCACAGCTTCACTGATAAAGACAATCAGGTAAAAGACTCAGGTGAAACACATCTGAGGACATCAGGAAGAAGGTGGGACAGCACATCCGTCTGGGGAAAGCTATAAGACCATCTCCAAAAAATTCCAGCTTCATCCATCCACTATGAGACAAATCATTTACAAATGGGGGGCTCTAGGCATCACCGCAACTCTGCCCAGAAGTGGTGGGCCTTCAAAACTTACACAAAGAAGCACCAGAAAAATAATAATGCAGGTAAAGGCCAACCCACGCATCACCTCGAGAGAGTTGCAGACCTCTCTGTCAGCGTCTGGAATAAATGTACATGCTTCTAGAATAAGGCAAAATATCAATAGACATGGCATTCATGAAAGAGCTGCTAGAAGGAAGCCTCTGCTCTCAAGAAAGAACAACGTTGCCCGTTTAAACTTTGCCAGAGAGCACTTGGACAAACCCGAGGCTTTCTGGAAGTCCATTCTCTGGGCAGATGAATCCAAAGTTGAATTATTTGGCCACAATCAAAGGCGCCACGTTTGAAGAAAAGTAAACACTGCATTTAAAGAGAGGAACCTGCTCCCAACATTGAAGCATGGTGGTGGAAATGTGAAAGTCTGGGCCTGCTTTTCTACCTCTGGACCTGGACGAATCCATATAATACATGGAACCATCAATTCCCAGGACTATCAACAAATTCTTGACCAGAATCTCCTGCCATCAGTCAGGGAGTTGAAACTGGGAAGGAAATGGATTATGCAACAAGACAACGACCCAAAGCCTTCAAGCAAAAGTACCAAAAAATGGTTTAAGAGACAGAAGATTTGCACTCTGGATTGACCCAGTCAAAGTCCAGTTCTCAATCCCATAGAAATGCTGTGGCAAGATCTGAAACGGGCAGTACATGCCAGATGTCCCTCCAACATCACTCAACTGGAAGAGTTCTATAAGGAGGAGTTGACAAAAATCCTAAAAAAGCAGATGTGAGACACTCGTTTGTGGTTACAGAAGACGTTTAGTTGAAGTAATGGCTGCAAAAGGAGGTTTCACAATGTACTAACTGAAAGAGTTAACATACTTTTGCACTTGGCAGATCTTCTGTTTTTTGACAGATACAATACTTTTGTTGAATAAATGATGAAAACATTGATCTTTTTTTCTTTGTGTCCCTTATTTGGAAGGTCTGCTTTACAATTTGAGATTTGGATGTTCATTTCACATGATAATTATAATTTCTCTTTAGACAACAATGACCATGTTCGGTTGGTTCACAAACTTTCAAGCAGCACTGTATAACATGATCTGTCAGTGTTTTATGCATAACAGCTTTTATAATGTATTCTCTGCTATTACACTTTTTTTTCTATAGAATTTGTATTAAACATTGATCACTTTTAACTATTTGGCACTAAAAGCTGTGCATTACTTTTGTAATTTCATGACAGTGTCTGCATTATTACGGCTAACAGACACATCCAGTAAGAAATAGCTCAATTACAAAGGGTGATCTTAGGGAAATCTTCGATTAAATACTTCATTTAATATTCTTCTTAGTGTGTGATGTTCAGTAGAACCTGTTTTTCCCACTTTTGGTTTTGCCACATTGTGTGTGATTTTTGGAACAACAGAAAACAAGGGACAGAAAAAGTAGAATGAAAATTTGGACAAACTATCACAAAAGAAAACCTTGTAAAATATATTGAAATTTATTAAAGGATACATTTAATTGTTTACCACCAAAACCACACTTTTTTTGTGAATACTGTTTAATGTAAAAAGGAAAAATAAAACATGTAGCGTTAAGCCCCTGAATCAGACGTTTATGCAAAAACTAGAATAATGAGTAAGAAAAAAATGTGGAATGTTTTTAGAGTTGAGGGCATGCAGTATCTATGCAAAATAGCTATTTCTTCTACTCATCCCTCTCTGGTACAGGCTTTTTCAGAATCTAAGATTAAATCAGACATATTTTTTCCTGTTTTTAAATTGGTTTGGATTGGCAAAATTATTTCGATTTCCTAAATGCCAGAATTAGTTTTTTTCTTTTTTTAATATCACAAGAAAGGGTAGATATCCACAAGTCTTTTTTTTTTTTTTTTTGGGATACAATTTCCACATACCTGACAGTGCCACATTTTTTCTTTTCAAACAATTATAAAAGGTTACCCCTAGCAAAATCCATCCTCATCTGACAAGGGTTGAGAAGGCACTCGGAGGGAAATTATATATTCATCCAAAAGGGACAAAATAAGTGATGCTACAGTTTGCAAGGGACAATGATCCTATTTTTTTTTTGACTCGCAGTGCAGTCTGGAGAAACTAAAATGTTAATGTTTAGCCATACTTTTGGATAAAAAAAAAGAAACCTGTTAAGCTAGAAAACCTCATCCCCACTGTGAAGCATGGAGATGACAGCATCACATTGTGGCATTGTCACTGCAATTGTGACTAGTGCTTCTCGGACCCTTGCTGAATACTGAATGTTGATGTATGAGCATACATTAAACTCACTGCCAAAAAATATTCATAAAAAATGGACACAGGCTTCATATGGAACTGGTTGAAACCATAAAATAAGCCATCTAAGGAATGAAAAGTTTTTACCAAAAGTTTTTGCTCAGTATAATTAAGAAAAACAAATAGAAATGTACGAATGCCCAAAAAGGTGGTGTGACTGGATATGAATACAAAAAGATCACCAGATAAATTGGTAGTTCTAAAGTAAGCATTCAAATTTTGCAGGCTTTACTGGATTTTTACTCTTTGTATTAGTAATACAAGGTTTTGGGCTTCGGGATTGACACATGAACAGAAGACCCATGAACATTTCTACACATTGTTCAATCCATTTTGCCACTTGTATGAAGTGAAACTTATATTTGATACTATGAACTACCCTCTTTTTCCAAATTTAAAACTTATATCTACATTTACTGAACTGCTTTGAAATAATAATCACATAGTTTTAGTCCAGTGTTTTTAGCAGTCTGCTCTGCTTCACAATCTTTTTACTGTTTCTCTATTGCTTCTTTGCATTCCTTCCCTATGCTATCATGATCCAGATATGACACTCAGATGCCCAGTAATAGATGCTTTAAGTGGTGGGTGTGAGTAGGCTTACAGCTATATACAAGCAGGAAATCTACAACTTGGATCATATTTTAAGACCTTTCTTCCCTTATAACTGCCAGCAGCAGTTTATTTAGCAATTATCCCTGTAATATAGAGCTCATTTCTATTACTGAGCCATTATTGGTTATACCTATCTCTCAGGATTCCACGGAATACACTAAAACTGTTAATATGACTATATCAGTAGACCTGCATTTTTAGGCTTGATTTGATCCACATTTCCAGATGATGGGTTGAATTATGCATTAAGTTATGCTTCACAGATTATTTCCATGTCTTTTTAGAGTTCTACTAAAGAACCTTACAAATACCTGTATCCAAACTGTTGACCTAGAGCAGTGATTGCAAAAAATGTTGTAATGTTGAAGTACAGGTAAGCGGCAGAAACAGAAAAAAAAGTATGTTACATGACTGGTTAGAAAAGATAAGAGGCAAAGAGAAGGGAATATATCTCTTTGGGCATGAATAATTCATGTTTCCACAAAGCAGCATGCAACTGAATAATTACTGCTGTTGTGCTCCAAATTCTGGAATTTGACTTTGTTTTTGTTTTTGAGAATCAAAAAAATAATTCAATCTCCTAATGAATAAAATGATTCATTATCTTAAAGAGTAAAAAGCAAAGTTGTACAGTAGGTCCTGCTGTGCAAACCTACCCTGATCATTCAAAGTGACATCATTTCCATTACTGCCTTTTTATTCCTGGTACCACTTAATTACTTTGACCATCAAACAAAATGTCAGTTAATTTATAACTTGATAAAAAAACAAATTGATTTTTTTTGTCATTTATTAAGAAACTAGCTACCCAATTCTTCAATGGTAAAAGTTGATATCCCTCTCTAGTTACACCCAGCCCTGGAAAATTGCATGACACAATGAATTAAGAAATACTTTAACTAGAACCTTTTTGACATGACTTATGCCAACACAAAACAAAAAAAAGCTACATATCATAACCGGATCTTAAGAATTTCTGGGGCTCATGATGAACTGATTGAGTTGAGTAAGTTACAAAGTTACCTCCAAGGCTTTGAAGTCCCAGCGAACCACACTGAATAAAAGTTCCCTAAACCAAGAAACATAGAACAGTGATGAACCTTCCAAATAGTGGCGGACCAACCATAATTGCTGTAACTTAGAACACACAACTGAATCAGGAAGTCACAAACGAACCTGGACCACCAAAGCCGTCATTTCCCCAAATAAAAGCCTCTGTTCAGTGATCAAGAAAAAGAGAACGGCAAAATGGCATTCAACACCAAAGCAGTCCTGACCAAAAAGAAGATAAAAACCCTTCTCATATTTCCCAAGAAACATTTTGATGACCCAAAAGACATCTTAAATCATGCTGTGGAGTGACTATGCAAACATAGAAGACTTTGGAAGGTTCCTGTTTAGCTATATCTGACATTAACAGCATTTCTGTAAAAACAAAATAAACGGTTAAAGATTGTGTTGAAAATGGGATTGTAAAGGCTGCTTTGTTGCTTTAGAACCTAGATATTGTTTCCTTTTTAAGGGTTTTAAGTATGTAGGAATGGCCTAGTCAAAGTCTTAACTTTAATCTGATTCTACTTGACTTCAGACAAATTGTTTATGCTCAACAACCCTAAAATAAAACAAAATATTTATTTTTTTAAATTGATGACCATTTTTGCTCCACACTGAGGTCAAATACTGATCTTCAGTAATCATAATGACAAGCACTTGATGGCAATAATTATGTGTTCACACTGAGCCAGGCTGGTTTCCCTGTTTTATGAAGTTGTTTGAAAACAGCTTTTTGTTGTGTTTGTTTGTTTGGATATCGAATTTCATTTGAGCTTTAGCAAGTGGCAAATGGTAAAAAACACATATTTTACCGTTTAAGCAAACCAAGAAAAAAAAAGAGCTAATACTGCTGTTTTTTTGATTTTTGTTGATTAAAGTTTCAATTTGAAGATGCATAGCTGGTTGTATTTACAGCTCGAAGTAATTTACTTTGCTTCAAATCTTGTCTCCTCAGTGAAATAGATATTTTTAAATGAAAAAAAATAAACAAAACACAAAAAAACTGCCTGTTTCAGCTCTCTACTGTTACACCCAGCTGTCTTTGTTTTCATCTTCTCTGCTGAGACTCTCTGTTTTATTGCACCAACTCAGTGAAGGGAATTTATATTTAACCAAGGGCGTTAATAAATGCGGCAACTTGCAAACATCTTTACAGCCAAAATATTTCAAATCATACTAACTCAGAAATTACACATGGTAGTATTGTAAAGCAGAACGTTTTTAACGTTTTTATTTTTTTGGAAACAGTGTTAATGGGAATGTGGGTGTGGCTAATTACAGGGCAATTCTAATAAAAAATACAAAAGAAGTTAGGGACTGTAAAAGGTCTGAGACTACAGAGGTGGTTTAACTTTACCAGGAGGGAGAAGCAACCCTAAAGATGCTACAATATAATAGTTAAGGTTAATGTATATCAATTTGTAAAAATAGCCAGGTAAATGTAAACAACTATATAAAGTTAAGATTCTGCAGTTAAAAACCTCTGTTCAAATGCTATTGAAGATGGCATGGCCGTATTGCTGTACACATGGATATTTTTACATTATCATTCCCGCTTCCTACTTCTTGTTGGTGTATTCCATTAAATGTCAAGATAATACATGAATCTTTCTGGTTGTACGTGAACATTTTAAAAAAGTATTAAAGGGTAGCTACTTTTGCAAAGAGCTAAATATAGGCAAATTTAAAAACAGAACAAAACAAATGTTGATTTTTAAATACTGTACCTGTACATTTTTGGTCTTTTGAACCATGGGAGGAAACGCACTGACGTTTTTAGACACTATTTTTGTTTACAGGTTAAATATAAAGTGCAGTTGATTAATGGTAACCCAATATATATATTTTATGCAAAAAAACAGGGTTATATTTGTCTTTTTTAAATACCTGAATTGGCCAGTAATTTAAAAATACCCGCCCTAAAGGAAAAGAGATCCCAGGAGATAGATTCACCTGTAATGCTTCCACGTCCAAATGTATTACAGCAGAAAATTAAACCGACACCTAACTTTAGCCAGCCTGTTCCATTTAACTACAACTTTTTTTTTTCATACCCACAGAATTGTTACGTTTTTGTACTGGGGAAAAAAAAAAGAAAAAAAAGTTACATTTGTGGTCAGAATTAATTATTCAGAAAACCAGACATTGGCCGCCCAAAAGGTTTTTTGTTGGTGTTTGCACTATATTTACTTGTTCACAGGCGCTAAAATGATATTTATAACAGGAATGCGCTGCAGGGGCTTTAAGCTTTTAGTATTTTACATATATATTTTTTTTTTTATGACAACATGGTCAGTTTCCTTTAAGGAAATTCCTATACATTTACAAATTGCATTGCATAGTGTTTATTGCTGTAAATGCATAGCTGGACCTATCAACCAACCTGATTTGATAATTACACTTCATAATTATCTGTGTTGCACATGTTTGTTCTAACTTAATATGTATGAACTTAGTTCAGTGGTATCCATGTTTACTAAGTCCAAATGCATAATCAGTCCAGCCAGGTTTGCACCTGCACAATTGCTACCTTCTAAGAACCATCTTCTGCTAAACCTTCCCTGCAAACGTGTTCATAGTTCCTGCCAACATAATGATGTGCAGGTGTTTAGATGTATAAATGCTTCATGGGATTCATTATGCCTGGAGAGCTTCTTGCACTTGGACTAGAAATGGAGCATTGGGTATTTTGTCCTGTAGTCTGGCAACAAAGACACATTATAGGGTCCAGTTCCTTTTTGTAAAAATAAATAAATAGATAAACTAAATATCTTTTGAGAAACAGTGCAGACAGTGGAATATTGACCGTACAAGGAGTTAGGTTATGGGTTTGCTACTTAAACAGTAATTGTGATGTTAAAGGAGAGTTTTAGAGAGTCTTAAAGATTAGAGACTCTTCTTTTAGTTTCTTCAAGACATTCGTTGTATACCTCCTGCTGGTAATATCCCAGAATGTGCATCATTAGATTCGTCAATGACTGAATGATTTTTCTTTTCGCCTTGTTTGGGCTCGTGTCCATATGGGGGAAAATGTGCTAAGTCAAATTATTTTTCTTGGCTTCGTCCTTCCTGATGTTATTCGTCTGCTAATTTTCTCCTCTACTAGGAGGGTCTTCTAAAAAAAAGAACTCATAATTTACATATCTTATTTATCTCTGCTGAATTTTCGAGCAGAGCAAATCCCCGTGTAAACCAAATGCGTCACAAGCACATCGAGAAGATGATTTTCACCCCTTCGTTACATTGTGTTCTTATTCTGTCTCATAGGGAGTCTGGAAAAAGGTAAGCGAAAGTTTGCTAAGGGCATTGTTAAAGGTCAGTGCCAGACCATTAGCTAATGATAACAGTACTAATGAAAAGAAAAATTTATAATATCTGCCTAGATGGCATCAATCGATAAACTCCTGTGACAGTAATCACTGCGGCTTCTTTAACAGAGATTTAATTTGATGCGAGTCATTCACATTGCTGACTGAACAGCTCTACACTCTTAGATGAAAGCTTATTGAGCTTTTCATGTGAACAAGTACACTGAACTAAGGCTATAATCACAAAATCTATGTGATGCATTTGTGTAAATCAACACATGGGCCCGAGTTTGTGTGTCTACACCCTTTCCAAAAGTCATTAGCATTGATTGATCTTTTTTTTAAGACAGGGGAGCCTGCTCATCTCTCATCCCTCACATCCCTTCACATTGATCATTAGCCTCCGAAAAAAGTATAATTTTGTTCTCACGGTCTTGGACATTGTGGGGCCCGTACCACCCGCGGAGTAAAAGGTGACATCGATCGGGGGAATCTCGACCCCCTCTCTACCTCCTACATTGAATGATGCCTCTGTTGATACAATCTTAGGTAAGTAACGAGCACTCCTGCATAGCTTCCATCAAGGACACCTGATTGTATCCAGCCACCTGCTTGTCCTCGGCAAAGAAACACTCACCTCTCACAGCCCTTTAAAAACTTCAGTACATTTAATTAGATTTAATCTTTTTTTTTTTTTTTATTAAACACAAAGTACTTGATGAAGTATGTTTCTGAACATTAGATGCATCCTAAAAGGTGCAGTGTTCACTCTATCTGATTATCCTAAATAAAATTCTGTCCAATTCAGTTAGATGATGGTGGAACTCGAAGATTGGAGTTGCAGACCCCTCAGAGAAGTAACTGTTTGGGGCAAGGAGAAACAGCGACAAGGCCCATGCTAACTCTGGAGGAGCTGCAGCTCAAATGGGAAAATTGATATAAAGTAAAATCATGCACTTCCACCGTTTTGACCCGACAGGCCCAGTACAGACGGACGCTTTACATTGCAATATAATTCCCTGGACGTGTATAACAAAGCACTAAAGATTTGCTGCTGTATTTGCAATTTAAGTTGGTTGTTGTACTTAGTAAAGCATCATTTGACCATTATAATTTACCTTTCTTTCAAAGACCAGTTGTAATAAGGATAAGATTGATCAGGCAAATTTGGCACAACTGCTTTTTTAACACAAAAGCTAAACAAAGATCCTGGGCACTTATGCTTCAATTAATAAGCTTAGACAAAATAACTCGTCCGCTATAGATTATTTCAAGTACCATTGTCTTTATACAACATTGTTGAAGAGGCGGCTAAACAAGTAAAGCAGTAAGCTTTTTTCCCCTTCTACATTATACATGACTAGATTTCTGTTCAAGCCATAGCACATTAGGACCTGAATGCTCTAATGTTTTTCCCCCATCTACATTTGGTAAACCTAAAGATTCTGTCATTTTGCCAGGCAGCTGCATCTTTTTGCCAGGTTTGTCTCAATCTCTTCCCCACAGGCTCCTAAAGCCCAACGGGCCCAGCAGGGGTAAGATCGAGCTATTCAGGTAATGTGGGCATAATAACTCAAAAAAAAATATCTCATTCTGCAGCTAATTTGGAGTAGAGTCTGGGCCCACTATGTGTAAAGATTGAAGCAATCATGTCTGCCTTCCCTCTTTACTACATCTTGTGTAGGGAACTCTCTTAATGGGTTTTCATGGTTTTTGAAAAAAAAATAAAAGCGCTTTCAAAGAAGGCAGGGCTGAGCGGATCCTTATTTCTTACCACCATTGTAATGGAACTGTTTGAGTTTTTGTGACGATCTTTTAGAAACAATGCCATGAATGTGAAACCTAGTTGATTTCAGCGGCCTTTTGCGTTATTGCATTATCAGAAGACCCCATGGCATTGTAATCAAAGACTTTTATACTTTCTCCTTTGGTATTCCAGCCCATGGGTTCCTGGTTTCATCAGCTATATTATTGCCCTCATTACTTGAGAGAAAACACAGTGGCCCATATTTTAAGTCAATGCTGTTTTTATGAGCTTCCTTTGCCCCACAGCATTGATATCATTGGGTTTTTATTGTCCATTTCCTTTGTAGTAAGGATATTTGTATGGCGGTTTTCAACACGGCTCTTTCTGACTTTGATCCATCTTCACTGGAAAGAAAATTCCTTGATAATCATGAAGTTAATGTACTCCCATTTTTATAAGAAAAATAAAAAAAACTTTGGTATTAGATTCCGGTGGTGTTAATTTGTTGTTATTTTTAAACTGTTAAGAGAAACTCTAAAATTTTGAAACCTGTGACTATGAAATAAAGACTGCAAGGTTAAAAAAGCTTTAGAAAGAGACATTTTTTTTAAATCTTTGTCCAATCAGTCACTCCTAATAAATATGATCTATAAGCACATCTACTTATCCATTCATCATTCAATTTTGCAAATTACAAACATTAACTAATCTCAATAGCTAACAAAACACTCTGGACACTGTATATTAGGTCTTGTGTTAAGTTGTTTGTTTTTATATCAGTTTATACTATCCCAATTGGTAACAAAAGTTGTGTCAAAAGGCAATGAATGACAAAAATGGGCATTTCTTAAAACAGTGAAAAATGTCACCCTGCAGAATTCATGTTTACCCAACCAGCATCTGTCACGTTTAATTTCCAGTTTTCTTACTGATTACTTGTGCTAAAGTAAAGTAGTAGAGAGACCCGGGGGGCAACTTGAAAACGACTACCTGCTAAATCTCATTATTTCCACGTCTTATTACTTCTCTCGATTTTCAGGCTTTGTCCGTCATGTTTATTCCATGTACCCACATATTTTTGCTATCCCATTTTATGCCACACCTCTGAGTGTACGCAGACCAAACCCAGCCCTTTGTTTTCTAAACCATAATGAAACCGGCATTATTTTTTGAATAGCCAATCAGGCTTTGAAGTTATTGACCATATATGAGGGAATTAACTCATACTAGCAATTTAGCAAAGCAAGCAAAGTCATAGAGAACAGTCCAAATAAGTAGCCTGCCTATTTAAAATTTGTTGTCAATTTGCGGGGTTATTTTAGTTGAAACCCTAGCCTTAAATATGTTTATTTTATTTTATTTCTGAATGTTTGTAGTATGGGATTCTGATTACATGTTCTCATTGTGATTTGCATTTTCTTGTTCTACTCCGGCTAGAACTCAATGCCTTAAGATTTTGCTTATTATTGGAGAGTCCATTTGTGTGTAACCTATCTGTTCTCTAAAGGCCTAAGGGTATTGAAGAACATAAAACATAAAGAACATGTGGAGTGTGCTTAAACCGGGTGGGGGGGGGGGGG
>JAVLVB010001277.1:1438978-1450753 GCA_032876305.1 Orestias chungarensis
CACAATCACACCTAAGGACAATTTAGAGTGCCCAATCTGTGGGTTCTCTCCTGGTACTCTAGCCTCCTTAATGTCCAAAAACATGACTGTTAGTCATGTTTTTGGACATTAAGGAGGCCAGAGTACCAAGAGAGAACCCAAGCATTCACAGGGAGAACATGCAAACTCAATGCAGAAAGATAATAATCAAACAATTTTTTTGACTACATGCAAAATGCAGTGGGAAAGAACATCACAATCGATATTTATATATATATATTTTAAACAATGTATTAGTTTCATTCCGCTTGACAAAATGTGAAGAACTTAAATATTTAAATAATACCTGATATTGTAGAGCATTGATGTATGAGTTTTTCTCGCCTCTGGACTCCAAATATTTTCACATTTTTTTAATGGTAAATGTGCCCTTTAATGCATTGTGGTTACCACCCTGTCCATTCTGGTGAACTTTGTGCTGAAACAATGTAGTAATGATATATTACATGATTTATGTCTCTCAAGGTTTTATGAACATCATTTTTAAGACCAGTAAACTAAAACATTTTATTTCGTACTTGTTCGAAAGGTTCTGAAAGTGTTCACATTTTGAAGCACTGTGGGCTGAAATTGCAAAATTTGTTTTTTGTCAAAGGTTTTGCAGGTTTTAAAAATGAGCTGGCTGTCCCTTCAATTCTGTGTGATAAACTCGAGTCCAGTTTGGAGCAGATTATACCCTTACATCTCTTTTTTTTTTCTTCGGGGAGTCCATCCATAGTTCCTACCATGTGTAACCTTCCTTTGAGAAAAAAAAAAAAAAAAGAAAAAAACTCACTATCTACCACTTGACCTCACTTTCATCATGCCCTGACTTCAAAACATTTCTTTTAGAGGTGCAGGACTTGAGGCTGCACATTCCCTCCCCTGGTGCAGGACCTTTTCACCTCTCCTCCGTAGCTTCATTAATGGTTTGCGGTTTGGAGATACACGGGCGACAGGATGGAACTACTCTATACTCATTAAACTGACTTTTGCACGGAGGCCCATTGTTTAGGTCCATCATCAATCGTACACCGAAGCGAGCTCTGGTGCCTCTGAGTTTTCTATCCCGCAGAAATGTGCTGAATTGGCGCCCACTAAAACTCTCTATAATCGTCTCGTACTGCAGCATGCACCAATTCCTGCTCTTCCCTAATCCCTTGCTTGTGTTTGATATCAAACAGCTCTTTATTTGTGTTGTGGCGCAAAGGTGCGCCAACTGCAAGACGTTACAATTTCCATTACGTGGCCTACTTATGAGTGCAGAAATATCCATCTTCATTATGCATAGGACTCTTGATAATCTTCTCCTAGGATTAAGTATGTGTGTGATGGGGAGCGTGCAAGCAAGCAGGGATCCGGCTAAAACGCAGAGAGAATAAGAAAATATGCAAGGAAATATGTATATTTCTCTCTCACCTCTGTCTTTTTTCTTTGCTTTCCTGTCTGGGTTGCATATATAATTATACATTAAACTGCCTATAATACCAGAGATCCACCATATTTCAAATGAATTGAGTCGAGGGGGCGAAAGCCTTTGGGATTTAAAAAAAAAAAGAAAAGAAAAAACCTACATGCACAGGCATATCGAATTACAAGCAGAGAATGAATCTTTGTGTTATAATCCTGATTGGATAATAAGGTAGATAATACACAGTGGTGTTTTTAAAAGGGGCTTTGTTTTCTGCTTTTGCCTTTTTTATATGACAGGGATCCTATGCACTCATTAAAAGTCTAAAATGGTATTGGTTTATACATTTTTGAGCTATTCTGCTATAGAAAATAATCTGAGCCTTATTTTGAGTTTTTCTTTGGATTTGTGTTTAAATCTGGATTGATTTAGGTTTCCTAAAGGTTTCAAATCATCAAGATGTTATCTTTGCAGAAAGATATAAAATAGTTTTTTTTGATGTTTTTGGTCAGCGTATATGCTTCTATGTCAGTCTGCGCTCCACCACGCCCGCCTCCTCTGCTGAAATTTGCACAATATCACTTGCCTATGTTTTGCTGTTTGAACACTTTCTTGCTTTTGTAGTTTTGTCTAGGTCATTGAAGAACTCCTGATAGTGTTTTATTTTTCTGCTCTAGTCTAATCTTGTCTTTATCACCTCATTCCTGTGCCCTGGATTTTCCTGTCTTGCCCTCGTCTGACTTGCACCAAGCTTCTGATCTCTGGACATCAATCTTGCTTCTGTGCCTGACCTCTAAGTTTTGCCCACCCCTTGAAGAAGTTAATCAGATCTCTGCCTCCTTGAGTCTGACCCCAGCCTTTCTCAGTTTTTTTCAATTTTTATTTTGTTTTTGTCTTTGGATTTCAAGTATTGTTGAGAGATTCCTGTACATCTATGTGAACTGTATCGAATCTACCCAGAACCCAGTTCCGCATTACCAATAGTCCGTTTTCATCCTGGCCTGTTGATCCCTGGTTTCTCGCTGGAGAACCGAGAGTACTTTCATACACCAGGTTGAAGACAATCTATGTTTGCACAGAGAAGGGGACAACCTTTTCCATAGCTGATATAGATATAAGATATTGTTGGCCTACCTCATGTTGTTATACAAGTTCTATTTTGTGCTTCCTATGAGTAAGAATACTTGAGTACAACTAAACTTAACTCAACATCGCAGAAATTCAAGTTAATAGGGGTCAGTTTATGATTTAACCAGAATGAACAGCAATTATTACATATTCACATGATAATTTTAATAATTTAAAAAGTGCATTTAACATTATGTTGTTGTCTCTGTCCGATATTTAAATTGGTTTGATCTGTGACATTTAAGTAAGACCAGAGAGAGAGCAAAACACTTAAACAGCAACATAAAGGTTTCTCTGGTAATAGGTCATAAGCTGGTAATGAGTCCTGGCTGTTAGATTATCAGCAACTTTATTTTTTTACAATATTATTTAAATCAAGTTCTCTAAGAGCGGCTCCCCAATTTTAATGCAAATCTTTTGATGTTTTGAAGTTGTATTTCCTGTTTAAAAAAAAAAAAAAAAAGAAAAACAGTGGAAACCTATCATTTTTGCCCACAAAGTGAAAATGAAGATCTTGTGTTTTAACACCTTAAGATTTTGCCTGTACATCAACATGGTCTCCCTCATTATCACATCATACATGCTGTCTCTCCTCACGACTTCAAGCGCGGGACATTTCATAAAAGTGGTGTCTCAATTATGTAGGTGTTAAAATTTAATTAATAAAAGAAGAGAGCAGCTCAATTACTTTGACACACTTTTGACACTTGCTCAGACAAAGAGACAGGTCTTGTTTTAGCAGCCACAATGTCCCTTGAACATATCTTTTTTTTTTTTTTTTTTTCCAACCACTGCGCAGCCTAGTATCTGACTTCACAGTTGCTAAGCTTACACCTCGACATCGATCATCCCCTAGTCCTGTCAGAAGACTTGACAGCGAATTCTCCTTTCTTTAGGCCTCATAGTCTCCATCTTAAAAAAAAAAAAAGTTCTTGGTGACATTGGAAAAAAAGCCTTCCTTTCTGTTTAGCTGCCGTCTGATATCACATTGTTGTGTGTTCGAGAGCAAATTTCTGCCCACTGCATGTATGTGTTCCTCATCAGCTGATTCAAATATTAATAAACAATGATCATTCACATAACAAAAAAACACCAAAAATGTAAACGTATTTAAAATTTACACATTTATTCCTCATGGATTTGTTCAAATCGTGTTTGATATAAGGATGGAATATTAGTAAAATATTTATAGGACAGGACCAACAATAATGTGCTATTGTAACTTTTTGTTTTTGTTTCTGTCAGTTATTAATTAACAGTAATTCGATAGACTTGACAGTTTAGCTTTCTCGTATTTCTGGGTTTAAGTCATCGTATTCTTAAGTCATGTTAATTACAACATCCCTTAATACTCACTTGATAGATATTTTTACATATATTTTTTTAGGATGATTTATTGTTATATCACAACTTGAGTAGGAGCAGCTTCGATAAATGAATCCAGCAATGGCCTTGGCAAAAGCACCACAATATCAAAGTAAGGATTTCTCGAATTAACCTCATAAAACAAAACAATAACGACTGAAAAGAAAAAAAAGAAACAAAAAAAAAACACTTTAACTTAATGACTCATTGAAATACCTGAAAATTTTTTGTATGGTTTCAAAATAGTAATCAGTGGGTAACAGGCAGTTTTTCGTTTCACTGTGTACCGTTTACCATTGAGGAACTTCTTTAGTCCATGTTAGTGGTTCAAACCACTAGAACATTACATTTTAGAATTTGTTTGTTCAACACAAGGTTGCAGAGTTGGTTTGTCCTGCATTGATCTAATGTTGATTGACCTGAAGGCAGGGAATATAGGTTGGCAGTCTTTAACAAGGCATCATAGACCATCAGGACTGACAGCCATTCACAGACACATTGACACCACCCTAGAGGCCAATTAATATAACACATGCGGTACTGAACCATGAGAGAAAGCTGAAGTACCCTGAAAGCACCTATGTACTCACAGGGAGCCAATTAAAACTCCATATGGAAGGCCTCTGGAAAGGACTGAGAACCAGAACAGACATTCTTGTGGCAATACAACAGTGCTGTATAACTGTAACTGTAATAATTTCCCATCTACCTAAATAAATCCACAAGGACATTAAAATAAATTGTAATTATTTCAAATCTTGTTTTTGATTGTAATGTAAGATATTCATTTTTATATCATATTTTTTTCCTATATTTAAAGCACTAAAACATGCAGATATGGCAGTGTCTAGGTGTTTTTAGCTTCTCAGCAGGTGCCTAACCACCATGCTTCCCTGCTGCCTTTTCTTAAAGAAGAACTGTATCACAATGGGTACCAAAGTGACCTTTCTTCCTTCAGGATTGAAGGCTGGAACAATGTAAGCCACAGAATGGCAGAACTTTACGTTCCTTTTTTTTACAAAGCCTAACCTCTTCAGATTAGCTATGTTACTAGCACAGGCAGCTCCATATTCCTTTCTGAAAGGTGCTTAATGCTTGACACAATGGGCTGTCTTGAAACGTAGAATCTCCCATTGAGGTGTCTTTGATGGAGATTAGACAAAGGGTCTGGGGAAATATTTTGCTCAGCACAGTTACTTTTTTCTTTTTCTAGGTGATGGCTGTAAGAGGCTATTACACAATCCTCAGCAGTGTGATGTCGGGGAAAGTATACGGACCATGATCATGCTGGTCCGTGCCAGAGAACCAGAGCACCGGATGGAATATAATGAGACTAAAATAAAAGAACAAAGTTTGGGCTGTCTTGCTTCACTGTGGGGATGTTCATATAGTATCAAACCCTGGATGGCCTTAAGTACAGCAGCTCCAGCCAGCCCAGTCAGCTCAGCTGAAGCCATGTCACAGACTGTCTTTGATGTTGGGTGGGAGTCCAGAGGGAGGAGAAGATGAGGGGAGGAGGGATAAAGAGGCAGAGTGTGGTGAGGGTGGATAGACTGCAGCTGTTTTGGCCTCTTCATCGGCACAGCTGACATGGCTAGAGCTAACAATAATTCTTCTTTCTAACTCTATGCCTCGACCCTCATCCTCCTCCATTCTAGCTCCGTCTTCCCAAAGCTTCCTCTCAACCCTCACTGGGTCAGCTGCAAATGAACCCACACACATACACGCAAAAGCAAGCGATTCAAAGGAAAACTCCATGCAGCATAAAGACTAGTCGTCGGATTGAATATAATGCTGCCCTGACTCCTTCTCATATAAGTACATAAGCTGTCCCGGCACAAATGGAATAGCAACAAAATGAAGGTATAAATGGTGCTGAAGCAGCGTTAGTTCCATTTTTATATTTCAATTAATATACAGTGTGTTGAATGATTTATACGATTTTATCCCTTGGAGAGCACTAGGACATTCACCAACACCACTGCAGCGTGCTTGTTAACTTTTAAGTTCCTACCCCTGTGGCTGACATAACAGTAGACTACACAAGTTGAAGCACATCCTTCTAATTTCTTTTCTCAGAAACCTTTACCAAAAAAGTAAAGAATGTTGGAAACTCAAGCTGATGTCTTTTGTAGTATAATTACCTGGTTATAACATCCCGTGTTACACTGAAGTGGTTCAGATGACTATGATCTAATTTAAAGTTTCAAGCCTCGAGTTTGAAGCACAAATTGTCATTAGATAGGAAAAAAAAAAACAACAAAAAAGAAAAACCTTTTTCCTCCCATAGTCTATATTATTGTTTTTATTCTGAGTGTTAAAGGTAGAAGTAAATTATAGTTAATCTCTAAAAACCTTTACCTTTTCAAAGGAAAAAAAAAACAATGTTAAACCATATTTAAAAAATACAGGTAATTTTAAGTAATTAATTGAATTTGAACTTGCAATTCTTGGCAATCTTCTTTCATCTAAAATTATAAATGCTTAACTGGTTATGTACAAAAAAACCTCTCTGCCTAAACTCAAGGCTGAGCTGGATGCGTTTCAATCAGTCAACTCTAACTATATGGATTCACAGTTATAGTGGAAAAAGCATGTGATGGGTTAAGCAATAGCTGTGAACTCGACGAATGCGGCTTCAATGAAATATGAATTACATAATACCCAAAGAGTAAATATTTTGGAAAGATCTTGGCTTTTTTTGCTGCGAACACATGTTTTGTTGTATATAGGCTTCTGCTACTTTTACTTGCTGTATGTTTGGTCATTCTTTTTGGCAAGGTTTGTGGAGTTTACCTGGCGTTATGGAGATTCTAGGACCGACCTTTCATAGGGTCTGTCTTTTCAAGGTCCTTGTCTGTTCTGACCAAGGAACTCTTCAATGAAGTTGCTCTAGTGAGACAAGATCAACATTGAGCCCTTTGGCCTATATGCAAAACATGACATAAGGCAGTCGAACAAACTGGTGCGCTTTTTTGCTGTTGGATTATCTATTCAGAATGGTAAACAAACTATTAAACGGTTCTGATTCAGCCCTCGATCATCCAACTTTGTCAATACACCTACTTTATTGACAAATTTAAACATCCCTTTTGAAACATGTTTTAAATTATTCACACAGTAATTTCAGTACTTTTCCCTCACTTGAGGTACTTGAAGAGTCTGACGTATATCTTTTTTAATGATTTTTCAAACATGTCTAAAGTAAAAACCTATTTCTCTTTACAACTAGTTTCTTTATGGTGGATGCTCAGTGGAATATCTTAAATATGCCTACGTATTTTGTAGAGACATAAATGAACAAAATCTCTTTTTGATTCTTAATTACACCCTATTGGCTCCATAACAATATTTTGGTATCCACACAGACCAAAAGGAAAAGTCATTATTTTAACTCTGAAAACCTGTTGCGTACCATTCCCTTTAAAGAAAAAGCATACCCATTGGGATTTAATCTCTCTATCTGTGTCACTTCAGTAATGCAAGAGTTTTATATTTAACAAATTACCAACATATTTTTCAATCATCACCTCTTGACTGCTGTTTAAATAATATTGTTGTAAAGTTAAATACATTTTCTTGTCTCTTCAAACCAGTCATATGGTTTGCCTAGCATAGTGCCTAGTGTATATTCCTCTAAAACAGACAGTTATTATAATATATTCATTAATGTCCTTTTTAACATAAACCCATGACTGAAACATATTTTTACCTGAAAGGGATGATTTCTTTTAACCACATAAATTAGAGTAAACTCTTTTATTTTCCACAGATTTTGCCATGATGGAAAACTGAGATTTATAAAAATAAATGTTTTAAAGATTGATTTTTTTCCCCCTAAATCACTAAAATATTCATTTTTGTAAAAGACAAAAACGCATTTATTCCAATATTGACTTTACGACATGACAGCAACTTTACTTTAGTGCTACTGAACCACCAATAAATCACACTGATCCACTGGTGGTTCAATGCTTTCATCTGCTTCCATTCACTACATCTACATTTTACACGACTGCATGGCTCAAATTCAAAAAGTATTCCACTGACTTAGTTTATCAGTAGTTTATTTTCATACATTTTAGATTCACAATGGTCATCACGTTGGGAGTAGAAATAACCTCTACAAAAATGTGGGTCAGACTGTAAATGCTTAGATTTACATTTTTTTATAACAGGTTTTCGAGTAGCACTGTCACAAGGAACGAATGCAGATATAGCTCACCACAGGAAACTTTTAAGAATGCTATGTCTTGGCCTGGCAGATCTCCAAGATTCTGGATTTAAGATAACCTTTCTTTAATAACCTTCTCATCTCTACATAGATGTTCATTTTATAAATAAATAAAAATTCCACTTTTATCATGCTTTACATCATTTTATGACAAATGTTGATCGGTAGACCCAGACACACACACACATTTGAAGGCTAGATTTTTAAAAATACATCTGCCTAAAAGACATCTCAAAGTCAAACCAAACTATAAAGCAATATATATTTTGTCTTCATCAATATTGTACAAGTACAGGTATTTTCATCACAACAATGTTTGGATATTATAATGAAATAAAGATACTTGCTGTCACAGTACAAATTAATCTAAACACATTCTGAAGCATTTAGTCTGGGCTATAACTGTTATATCCTAAAATTTGCATAATTATGTTGCCGCAATGGGCTCATTATGCTGCACAGAGGAAGAGCATCCATCAGTCCAGTGCAACCTTTATATCGATTTTGTTGTCTTTTTTATGTGATGAGATTCTTTCTGATTGCTTCTCTGTACAGTGGGTAAGAGTCTGCATTATTACTGTGTTGGTATTCTGGCCATGATTCTCTCGACCATCCCAGGAGGAAGTTCATGCATAATGGATTAATTGTTGCTCACATTCACATGTAAAAGGCCTACAGGTTAGTATGCCCACAGTCTCACACTGCTCAATAGGTCAACTAAAAGTCCATGCCGAGCAATATCGCTGCAAATCTGTAAAAATAGTTCAATTAGGTCCACAAATGATATGCAGTACCCACTGAGCAAGTGCTAAAGAGCCATAATAGGTACCTTTTCGAGGAGTCTTCTATTACCGATATCTTTGAAACTGACACATTCATGCCTGGTTGTTCACACACACACACACACACATACAGACGCAAATTTAAAGGCACGGGTCCCAGTGGAGAATGACTTTGTGAATGTCAATGCGATTCAGTGGTGACAGGGAGCCTTGTCAGCAGTGAAATGGGCCCTATGTTGAGCGGAATGTTGAGTCACAAGACATTGGAGGCGAATATGGAACGGCTTCCACTTTGTTGTGACCTGCCAAAAAAGGCTTACAGGCTGACTAGCAAAGCAAGCAGGAGTCCTTCTCCTCTTTTTAAGCCTGTGCTCACTTGGAAATATGTTTCCACTCAGGTGCTTTTTATTTATGCTAACTCCTCTGTGGGGAATGGTTGGTGATATTGGATCTGTCTGAATGTGAGTGAAAGGTCCAACGCTGTTCTTTCTAGTTATACCTATATTCTTAGGATGTGGCTTTATCTGCAGGGCACTCAGGCCATGAGATAAAGCAGGATGCTTTTTTGTTTTGTTGTTTTGTTTTTTGGGACGGGAATAAAGCAGGGTAGAAAGTGAGTTCAAAAAACAAAAGATCTCCCACATCAAAGGTAGACATTAGGATTTGTTGGAAATAGTATTTTCCTTTATTGAGTGTTTTACCCTTTCAGACAGAGACATATTTCATTTTTTAAATAATAATGGAGTTTACATTTAGTTTATAAAATGAAATATGTCCACCATGGCATTTATTTATTTCCTTTTTCTTTATTAGTGGCACCAAAACACAACCTTAGCACCATGCTGACTCATCTGCACTGTTCAGATGGTGGACAATTCCTAAATGCCTCGGTTTGACCCTGACGATCATTTTTTTTGTCATTATCACTCTTCTGTTGAATTAGATATGTGGGTAGAAAAATAATCTTGGTGTTAGTGCCTCTTTATAAACGATATTGATATTATGCAGTTTATAAATCCTTTTTTTTTTTTCTTCGACTGAGTGCAAACTGTTTATGAATGCAGAGCATCGGAACAAACAGAAGCAACTGCCGCGCTCCAAAGATTTTTCTAAACACCACAATCAGGTGCTGGGAGATTTAAATCCTACACAAAAGCCTTCTCATTTCAAAGGTTTCTTTGATCACTTGGCTGAAAAAATTATGATTTGTTATATTAGTTATTATGTATGCATCATATTTTCTATAGTTCAGTTTGAAAACGTTGTGAACAAAAAAAAAGAGATGAATGTTACATATTATAAAAGTGAATACAATGCAAGATGTAAAAGCTCTCAGTAGTTCTTTGGATATATATGGATATGTGTCACGAAATGGCTGCTGAGGGGATCCGACAGCCGTTTTGTGTCCTAATAAGCTGATAATAAGCATAATCAGGCTCAGGCAGACTGGACAGCTCTCTACCAGGCCCAAGTTTAAATTGAAAAAAATAAAAAAAGGGATACAATATAGGGGAAGTAGGAAAGGTAGGATTGTGGGGGTTTTGTTGGAAATTAATCAATGCAGCCAAATGCTGAAAATGATGTGGTCTCAGAATTAACAAGCTGTTTCCAGTTGTTCCACCCAGAGACCAGTGTTCTTAGATCAAAGAGGGTTATTGTTGCTACCAAGGACATCTTATCGGAGCCATCTGTTTTTTGAATGTTTTGATTGCAGTTTCCATGGGTGTGCTGAGACAAAAAAAAAAAAAAACGTTAACAGGCACAATTAGGGAAATCAGAAGCTCCACCCATTTCACTGCCGTTAACTTAGAAGATCTATGCACATCCTGACTTTTATTTTATATAATCTTTAATTGTTTTTTTTTCCATTCAGTTCTATATGACACTTCATAGCTGTAAGGTTGATGGGTAGGTCTATTTAATGATGCTTTCAGAAACATTTGAAAGGATCTCAGGGGAGTTCAAATTAAATGACAGCAGTTCCAGCAGTAGTTTTAAATGTCTGGTGGTGGTTATGCTGGATTTCTCAAAATGTCTAACATCTATAAGCCAAACGTTTTATTAACTGAGGAACTGTCTAAAGTGGATGTCTCCAACCCACTAAAAAGCTTAGAAAAAAAATTATTCTTTTATCTATTTCATTATGTTTATTTTAACTTCAACAAAGCAAGTTCCCTCAAATTTGCCAATTCCTCCATCATTAAACATTAAGTAAAATAAAATAGAAAGCCAATAATTCCATGCTTATTAAAAAAAAAAAATTTTTTATTCAACCCACAAACACAAAGGCAACCCACCGGTACTAATTCCTTTACCCTCGATGCGTTCCTGGGATTGAAATGTCTTTAAAGTCCTCAGCCACAGTCAATTACTGTTGACGTACAGTAAAAGACAAATCAATTCTTTTTCTTTCGCTGTGTGATGTTGACTCCTGCTGAGGTGACACAATGGCTTTTTGAGAGGCACAAAACAGTTTAAGCGCTCCACTTTTCTTATTTTCAGCAAGAACGATTTGCTGCGGCGGGGTTGTCTCAGAATATCAAGCATGTGGGCCAAAATGCCAGCTGGGTGCATCATCAGTAACGAACTTGAGCAGCATCTATAGCTTTGTTTACTCTACCAAAATGCACTGCAGTTGAGTGACAGAACGGGTGGACCTACCTTTTCGGCTTTGACGTGGAACCTATGCTTAAAAGTGCAACAAATGAAAAACCTATTATCTTGTCAGTTTGGACAGCAGAAAAGTAATAACGAAATTGAGCTATTAAAGATAACAGGGGGGAGAGGTGCATCACATGATTCCAATATCTTTGTAGGCCTATATATATATATATATA
>JAVLVB010001277.1:1454177-1496522 GCA_032876305.1 Orestias chungarensis
TTTAAATTAAATCTAAATAAAAAAAGCTGCCATGGTCTGTGTTTTTCATTGTTTGTATTTCCTTAGTTATTGTTTCCAGTTATTTACTCATTTTCGTCCCCAGTTTGTACCTTCCTTTGTATGTCTAGTGGTTCTGTTTTCTTTAGTTTTATTATTATTATTACTGTATTATTATTTTTGGTTTTCTGTTGTTTTTTTCACTTCTGTTTACACTTCCCTCCTGTTTCTTGTTCTCTCTTGCTCTTTCTCTCTCTCTTGCTCTCTTGCTCTGTCTACTCTCCCCTTAAACCACGCATACCTGTAATCAATCTGGCAATCAAATATTTTCCTTTGTTCCCCTCCTCATCCTCCCAGCATATACGTATACCTGGTTCTTCCCTCCCCTCAACGCTGGATTCTCCCATTATGTTCCCTCCTCATTGCGTGCGAGTCTACTTGTTGTTCTCCTTGTGATTTTCCATTGTTCCTTCCCTTTGTTCCTTATTGTCTCCTCTGTCTGCTGTCTCTCCCCGCCTCTCCATTACTTGTTCTCAGTACTCCGTTTGTTCTCAGTACTCCGTTGTTGTGCCTCTGCATTTGAGTCCACAACTTAAACCTCTCCGGGACAAAAACAGCAATAAAATGTACTGTTTTTCAATCGCAGATTCGCACAGGTAAAGAGGCTAGGACTAATCCAACAGGAGTTTATTTGTTCCCTATAGAATAAAGATAATTAAATTACCTTCCCGATTTCATGTTTAGTAACAGTTGAAAATAAAGCACAAAGGTTAAAATAGAAAACTTTCCTCTACTTCATTTGGAAACCTTTTAATTTTTGTACGTATTTATTTTTTTATTGCAAAATGTTTGCTCTCCTTAAGGTTTTATTATTATTATTATTATTGTATTATTATATAACAGATATGTCTTAGAATGCTGGAAATATAAGGCAGTTTCCTTTTAAAATGTCTTCCTCCTACTCTTAGGTTCTTATGACCAAATTTAAAACACCTCACTGATCATGGCAAACTTCGAGTCTTCATTCATTTAACAATAGATTTAACTATCAAAAAAAAAATCAGTTTATCATGATTTAGGCCTTTGTTAAATATTCTATAAATAATTGGGAAAATGAATAAAATAATTATGAAAAATTCTTACCAGAAGAAGAAAAAACTGCTGGTTTTACAAGATCCGCAAGGAATTTAAAATACAGGCTTTGTTGTATATATGTCTGTGTTATTTGTGATTTAATCTTTCATACACGTAGACACCTTTGCTTATATACTTTTTTTGAAATAACGCAATTGAAAGATCTAAAATTAATATTGCTGTTTCCATTCTCTGTTGCTGAATCTCACCAACTCGTTTACGGTTACACAAATGCTTTCTCCAATATTCTGGGATATAAATCTTAAACAATTTCACAAATTAACTTATCGCTCCTTGACAGTGACAGTTGTCGTTTGTCATACAGTTGGAAAAAACTAAAATAAAAAAGATAAAAAAGTAAAAAACTGACATGGTACCCAAAAGATCATGCAGTGTTTTTTTTTTCTTTTGTGTAGGTGTGTAATTTGACACATGACAAAGTGTGGTGGGTTCCATGGATGAATGAGTACACCCCACATTTATTGGATTGTGAATTCCAGAGAGTTTTCATTTTATCTTTATTTGGGGTTCATCATATTATGCTCAACCTCTTTACCTTGTTATTTTTTTAAGTTTAAAGGTAAATTAGTCATGGTATAAGCTTATAGATCTGTAAGCTACAACAAGATATTGGTTGCAGTGATTAACTTAATGTGAAAGGGAAAAAAAATCATAAAAAAATAGGAGAAAAGTAGAGGAGAAAATCATGCAAAAGAAAAACACCTTCAGATGAACTCGGGAAGGATCATTAATCAACGATGTGCTGCTGTTTTTTTGCAGGTGCAACTCCTGGATGGGTAGGCATGATAATGTGCTGATGATAAATGGAGTTTACGGTGAACTGCTAAATTCGATCTTTTGTGATAAAGATTTTCCTTCTAACTCTTCTTATTCCAGAGAGATCAACCAATGCCACCCTTGTGGTTGCGTTCTCATTTGAAACAGAAGACCATTCAGAATCATTTTAGATTAAATGCCTCTTGCTGGGGAGGACAATCATTGATATGTTGTTTATTTAGGAAACTAAAAAAACATCTAGCTTTAACTGAGGAAACATATCTGCTTAAATGTTTACCCCGAACAAACTTAAAGGCTTGAGTTTTGGCTGGAGCAGCAGGAGTGATAAGGTATTAAATATGTGTTAAGTAGATGTTGATTTTTGCTCTTTTGACACTTTGACCATTAAGGTCACCTTTCTATCCCATATCACTGGCTCTCAAAATTAATCTGCAGAGGGTTCATATTAGTATTGATTTACATCTATGTTGTTTTAGCAGGTTTACCCAATGGACATTTTTTTGCGGTGCACTACTAAACTGTCAAAAATGCCCAGACAGTATCGTGCTTCGCCGTACCTTTTTTTCCCAAACACCTTGTCAAGTGAACAACAAAAATACCTCTATTAGTCAAGTGTACTTACATTTGTTTCAACATATTTGATTCTCTACTGCCTGCTCTGTAAGTTACACCTGTTGACCTGCTTCACAAGTCTTTCAGGGCATAATAATATGTATTTTTGCACCAATTAGGTTAAGTCTATTTCTCCATTTGCCCGCAAATTCCGTTTCAGTCCCGGATGATCTCTTTTGCAGTCAGGGCAACCTCAGCCTTTAGCTGTTATTGAGGTCATGTCCTATTGCCATCTGTCTACAGCTGCATCAGGAGTAATCCTTGAGTGCACTCCCTTAGCCTTACTGAGGAGATCATGAGAAGCAAACAACCACTGCAATTTAAATTTACCAACTCCAGTAGCTAATTCTCTCTTTAAGTAGTGATATGATGGCAGTTCGGTTTTCACATTTCTTTCTGGTATTGTTACCTTATCTAACTTTAAGTCAAAAGGACTTTCAAATTGGTTAATATAAACCAAAAAGGTATTTAAAATAACCTGTACGATAAATTATAGCCAAAAGTTAGCATTTTTGAAAGTAAAACTTTTACACTTTTATTTATTATTGGGCCATAAATGGAATGAAAATTATACTTGGTTTGTACTTTTCTTTTTTACAAATTGAATCAGAAATGTGTGACACCCCTATACCCCAATTCCAGCACAAATCAATACTGTGTGGATCCATTTTCACTGTGATCACAACTGCATGTCAAATGGGGAAGTTTTACTGTGTAACATAATTTTTGCCCATTCTTCTTTGCGGAGACAGATTTAATTTAGGTGTTGGGCCCTTTTGTATAATCACTATCTAATCTATTCTGTTCTCACTCTTGCTGCATAATAAGGAAGATGTTGAAAGGTGAACCTCTGTTTCTAGTGTGAAGTCTTTTGAATTTTTTTTTTGTTTTTATCCAAGATTTTCGGGTATTTGGCTTCACTAGTCCTACCACCAACTTCGATCAGCTGCCTTCTATGTTAAAATAGAAAGCATGATACAGCATGATGCTACCATCACTATTTTCTTATTTTATTAATGGTGTCATCATGTTCCTATTTAACCAAATATACGAAGTACATAACTGAAAGTTGTAGTGGTTATTGATTGTGCCACTGACCTTTACATCTATCCATCTCCAATTAAGTCCATTGAAGTATGTAGCTGTAAAGTGACAGAAACATGAAATGTGTACAAACATTAATTTTGTGGATTATTTATTTTTTGCATCTGAAAGCTTCCGGCTTTTAGCTGGCTTAGTTTGCCTAGTCAGCATGTTTGACCTTCCTGGTCTGGCAGGTCAAGATCTTGATGAGACAGAAATGGCAGCCGCTGCCACTTTGAAGCTGTATAATGGATAATACTTAGGACTCCATGAAACAAGTTATTTCAAGTTAATCAAGTTATTTAGCTTGGTCAGTGCGGGTTATCAAATATTACATCATCAATTTATTATGTGTCTGATACCAGACAAACACTGAAGCTTTAGCAAGGCAACATAAGCGTGTTGGTAAATCCTTATGGGAGATTCAAGTCCTGCTTTTTGGGAATTTGTGTTTGCTAAAGCTATTGAAAAAGCTGTATTTCTTACAAAGTATTTTAACAAATGAATTTTCTTTTTCAGCCTTTCTGCTGCAGACCTGTATTGAGTTTAGGGCCTCACATTTGTACCTAAAACACAATGAAGTTTGGTATACAAAAAAGTTCAGCCAATTACTAAAATAAAATAAAACATTATTAACCCTCCACCATCATGCAGTTGGTAGGATGTGTTTGTCCTGAAATGTATTGTTTTCTGCGAACATAAGAAATCATTGTTGTTTTTTTGAGAACAGCAGCCTTTCTAAGCAACCCATAAATGTTTGGCTCTTTACTCTTTATACTTTCAAAAGCATTTGGCTGAAGACTTCCAATATATATAGAAAATACCTTATTAGACCATACCAGACCAATTATTAGATCGAAAGTAGCCCATGAACTGTCTGCTTGGAAGAAGTCTGACCCTTCAGCTAAATCAGCTACTTCATGTGTCCTTGTTGTATGTTTTTAACAATGTAACAGGTAGTAAAAATACACAAAAAATAAAAACTAGAATAAATGGTATGTAATCTGTTTTCTTGTAAATCATATTTATACAGATGGTTAAACTTAACCGACCAACCCGAGATGACCTCAGGTTCCGATGGGCTAGATCCTTGTGGTATCCATATCAGAAGCTGATATCAAAAGTGATGGATAAAAGAGAACCAAAGCTATTTCCGTGGAGCTATCTGGTTCAGATTCACTCAGGCTCTAATCTAAATGTCACAGTCTCCCTTACATCAAAGAGCGCCCCTTTTGGATTCATTAATTCAAAAGGATGGTCCTCCCTATCAATTACGGCTAAGATTAAAATGTTTTCAAGTTGTTCTGCTCAGACTTATCAAATTTTTTTTTTACTTAAAGCATAACATCAAAGTATAACAAAACATTTTTATTAGTTTATAGGATAAACAACTTTAAAACAAGTACACTGTGATAGAAGGGTCTATTTTTAATAAACATAAACCTTCAACACTGCTGTTATAAAGTCAAAGATGTAATAGTTATGTTTTATGATCAATAATTCATTTTGTGTCAAAACAACCTGGTAGCTTCTATGAACTTTTGCCAGCAGTTAAATAGACCTAAGTTTCAGCTTTTTGCCCATGTTTCAAGGATATACAAATCAAAGTTTATTTACAAAAAACATAGAAAACTATATTTTTCAGAATAACCTAATGTGACCAAGCAATATCAAACAATATTGTTATTCTCCAACTTCAATTCACATTCAACTTCAACACGTTCATGTATTTCAAATTCAGAGTGGGTATGAGTCAAAGTGTTAGATAAAATGAACTTTTAAAAGGGGAAATTCTTGAACTGCAGCCATTGAAAGATTGAAGGGTTTGAAGTAGGGTTGCAAACCATCCGTTGAAAAACGGAATTGTCTCGTATTTAGAAACAAAAGCACCTGTCCCATATTAAGTGGAAAAGGAATGCACTTTGTCCCGTTTTACAGAGGGACTAAAAAAAAAAAAAAAGTCAGTAAAAAGTGAAAGTAAAAAATGCAAAATGAATAACAGGGCAAGTTAGATTGAAAATTTACGGTAAACCTGTTCCTAGACCCTGTCCTGCGTTGTGACTAATGAGGGGAAAACATATTCACACACAGGAGACGATCCAGAATACGATCATCCCATTGGTCGAGCCAAGTGTCACTCATGGAATAGATACAGACAGAGCAGCATGGGTGACGAACTGAAGGACACATGTCCCAACGTATGGAGTAAGATCTCTGTTAAAAAGGTTGATGCACAACTCTTAACATTTGTGTTCGTATTAATATGTCAAGAAATATATAGAAATATATATTGATTTTACCTGTGATGCTTCACCTGAGGAAATGTCTCCAATCGGTACACTGTCTTCCGCCATTTTTAAATTTGAGGCTGGCTGTGTTTGATGAGATTGCGGATCGACTACTCCGCCCTGTGACGTCATAGTAACAATTTTTTATTCCTACCCACAAAGTTGAATTTGTGTCCACAGAGTAAGGAGGAGTTCATAGTTGTATTTATACTTTTTTGCATTAACAGCTTTTAGATTCATACTCACAGACTCACAAATATTTCAGCAAAGTTTTGGGTACAAGAAGTTTATTGAAAAATAAATACAAAAACAAATGTTAGAGTTGTGCATACACCTTTTTAACAGCAATCTTACTCCATACCAACGGCGCTTTTGCAAGCAGTGCAGTTTTGCGATGCAACTAGTACTGCCCCGAGGAAAAAACTAAAAAGGATGCAAATATATAGGGAGGAACGCGAAAAAGCAAATACCTGGGTAGAACATATAAGAAATATAAAGCACACTGCACTTTTTCAGTAGCTCATGGTGGCAAACTTATAATCACTAAAGCTTATAAATTTAAGAATAAGATGTAAATTTGTGTTTAAAAAAATAAATAATAGTAATATGGGTAGAAAAAAGCAAGAACAGAGATAAGGACATGAATGTAAAATAAAATATTCAGCCATTGGGAGCAGAGAACATTAACTTGGGTAATATTTATATTCAATATTATGGAAACGGAAGTCTGTATCTATAGCTGTGTTTCAAAATAGCTGTGGCATGAAATCACTCCTGTAAAGAAAATTTAAATTTGGACATTTTTAACATTTTTACAACAACAAAAAGTGTGCTTATTTGGTGTTAATTTATAAAGGTATTCAGTTCATTTCTGCGTTACAAATATTAACATCCAAGCAATTTTTCCCTGCTAGTTTTTAGCCTCTCATAGTCAGTTAATTTATTCCTTGAATAAATTAGAGAGAATATGCAAGATTTTCTTGAAATTTTGATGAACTTTTGATGTATTGCTATACTATTCTCTTCTGTATTTAGGATCTGCTGTGTGACATTCAAAAAGAATTACCTCTATTTTGAAAAAAATTTCTATATTTGCTTCAATCGATGTACCATGCTCTGTGTATCCTGGTTGATTCACTTTAAACTACTAGATGACTCATTCGCATTTCCTTTTTTAATGACTTTTTAAAAGTTTTCTCAAAATTTACAGGAAAATTGGGTATAAACAAAACTAGTTAAACAAAGTCACAACCGGACATTATTGCAAACAAACGTGAACGGAGAGTAGTAGAAGAAACTAGTTTTATTGAGAAAAATGGGTATGTCATCCAGCCCAGGAAATGAGTAAGATACAATTGCCAAATACATCTTCTTTGATGGTATATAGTAAAACCAAACAAAGAGCTTATTTTTGGATTATGTTGATGTCTTTAACTCTTTGGCTCAGTGAAATAAAGTACAACTCAGGGCTGAAGAAATATCAATAATATTGGTAAACACTGTAATACCAAAATCAGGTGGACAATACAGTAATTTGTTTTCCCTGTGTTCTTGTCACTCACAAATATGCATCTAATTCAATGCAGATTTGAGTTAAACAATTTAATAAAATCATTTCACACACAAAGGGGGCTAAAAAAATTTTTTTTTAATCGCAGCACCTAGAGGGGTTAATGCACTTGGATCAGCCGGCCTGGACATGAGGTGTCCCTTTTTTTTAAAGTTTGAAGCCTAATGTTCACCAAACAAACACTGCGAAAGAAAATAAACCCTTGAGAATGTAAATAGTGATTTGGTAGCTCTTGTTCAGAGTGCCGCCACCCATCCCAACCCATCCTCCTCAGTCGGACTAATTTTCCTCATCCATCAGTATAGCTTGAAAGACCCTTTGAAGAATCTCCTTTGAGTTTCTTCGAGTTGTTTATTTTGGCAGCGCATTGGCACTGCCTCTCCGGGGCTCAGCTGGGAGTAAAAATTAAATTTATGACAACTTTGGTTGCATTTTGATGAAGAGGACAGCAGTGTTTGCAGACTGGTGGTGAGGGTAGGGGGCGTTAGATCTTTGTTTTCAACAGAACATTTATCTGTTGCAGTATCTGCATATGTGTGTTTTTCTTTATTGCGTGGTTCTGTTTAGCATCAGAACCTATTTTCTTTAAAGAAAGTCTAATATCAGTTGAAATGAATTGTGTTAAAAGCCAAAACATATCTTTCTGAATTGGTTATCTTTAAAATGGGACTACCACAAATATTACCTTAAGGCACTTTAAAAGGACAATAATCAAAATGTTTTTGTTTTTTTTTTCAAAACCATAAAGTTAACAATCCAGTCATATAGAAATCTTTACATTGAAGTTGATACATTTGGATTTATCTAAATTGGAATTTTCCATTAAATTTAGGTTGGAAGGTCTCTTGGTAAAAGTTTGCTTCGTAAGACATTTAGTTGTTCATACTGAGTGTCGGTGTGGCTACAGTGAGAAGAAAATCTCCCTTTTAACAAGAACATACCTAGAGCAGGACCTGGTACAGCATGAAAGCCTATCTAGTGCGACTAGCTCGGGGTTTGAGAAGAGGGAGCAGAAAAACTGTGAACATAGATGCTCTAGTCAAGGAGTATTTTCCATTATGAAGAATATTTAAAGGGCTAATAAGGGAGTAGCTCTTTTAATAGCTCATTCCTAGAGATTAAACACACCTGAACATGTGTGGGATGTAAAAAAAAGAGTTTACATTTAGTTTATGGAACCAATAAATTATTCAGTTGCAACGTCTGGGAAAGAGAGTGGGTTAAACACAGACTGATGGAGCCGAATGTATTTCAATTTGAGCCGATATCAATATCCAATATTGATACTGCCGTTTTTGCCAATGAGTGTTACCATAAATATTTCCCAGGTCGTTCAAATCATGTTAAAGCAACAGGACCACTTATTTTCGTTTTCTGCCTCAGGCCAAAAAACCCACAAGAGTGCTTTCGTTTGGGGAAAAATATTCAACATAAAGTGATTATGTATAATAATTGCAGACAATAATTGGCAAGCAGTAGCAGGAAATGGCAGACTGAGTAATAGTGGCTGTTATCTCCCTCTGAAGCCTAAGTCTATAGAAGCATAACTACAGAAACAGCTCAGGATAAAGTAAGCCACTCTTTACCACAGTATAAGCTTTATCAAATAAGGAGGTTTTATGCCTTGTCTTAAAATTAGATGGGGTGTGTGCCTCACAGACTAAAAGTGGGAACTGGTTCCAATCAATTAAATCACATTAGAAAGATTAACACAGGAAACATTATATTAAAAATAGAAACAAAAGTATACAACTATTATGTATTACATTGATTTCAAACTGAAAATAAATATTTTCTCCTACTGCTACTAAAAATACTGCTAGTAATAATGCAACATATCAATTATTGTCATCAGCAGTGATGAGGCATTGCTCTGGTCTGCTGTGGCGATAGAAGGGGTGAGTCAAAAAGTGAAGGTCTCAATTTTCTGATTTATTTTTAAAAACTGTTTCAATTGTGACAGTAAAAAAGTGAGATCCTGGATACAAACGGCTGAATTGAGCCTCCTCTGTGAAGTTGCTGAGCTCAGGCTCTCTTGTGGCACTATAAAGCAGGATGTAAAAAGTATACTCAAGAAAGAGCACCTCTACTTCAACTTATTTTGAACGCAGATGAAAGTAAAAAGTAGCCATGAAAGTATTATTCATGTCAAGTTCTACTCTATTAAGAGCCTTCTCTTTACCACTGAGTGAATGACATATTGCTATGATGTAACCGGGATGGTTGTAACTAGTCACTACTCACCACTCGTCACAGACGGCAAGGTTGTTGTTTTTACAGATTCCTTTTTTTTCTTTTACCTGTGAAGTGTCCGACAGTCAAACGGTTGAGCTGTAGGGTTGGAAGCCTTTGGTCTAAAGCACATGAAACATTCCTTGAAATCACTAGCCTTTGCATTGATTTTTTTATCGTTTTGCAGAACTACTGTTGTTTTTTATATGCTAAAAAAGGCATGTAAAATGATCGTTACACTTTTTAATTTCAAACTATATGCGCCACCTAAAAAATCAAGCTTTTTCTCTGTCTCTTTTCTTCCTGTTTGTCCTACCATCAGATGTGTTCCTGAAGGTGAGCAATCAATACTACAGCTCTCATGCTGCAAGGCTGTAAACCTGAAATAGTACCCATGACGAGCCCTTGCAGGTAATAGGTCAGATATATTGACAGATCTGTTCATATACACACTTTTTAGGACGGCTCCGTATAAAATGTTATGTACAGGAACAGAGCAAGGAGCGATAAATTCATGTGGTTTACCCATCTCTTGATAAAAGTGTTGATGTTCACAGACACCATAACTCCAAGTGGTTCGCTGGGAGGGAGGAAATGCTTAATAAATCACTTCTAGTGCCTCAACTTTTTATTTATTTAAAGTAACCTTTATAGTCAAAGTAATTCTGCAGAATTGCAATTTATACTTTGGACCGCATACTATTTTCTCACCTTGTAGTCCCAGGCAATTATTTTCCTTTTTCCAAAAGTGCTGTCATGGAAATGACTGTGCAGTAATAAGTTAATGCTACGCTGCAAACTGACATTTACTGCTCACTTAGTTGCATCATTGTGTTTGATTGGAGGGCTCCCATGCACTTGGGAGAAACGTTTTTTTCTGAGTAAACAGCCATTTTCTGCAACAGAATGTTAACTACTTTCTATCATATAGTGTAATTATTCCCTATGGAGATGATAAAGAAGTAATTGCACAAAGACAAAAAGTGAATTCAGTCTTATGTTTATTTCCTCCATTTTATATTTGGTCCTAAGTAGAGAGAATATTTCTAAAATGCTACAATTATGGGGTTTGGACGTAGCTCATGGCTGCAAATAATGAATAGAGTTTTCTCATAAAAAATAGAAACATTGCAGATCAATTAATTTGAGTTAGTTTTCTTTTTTTATTACACTTTTTCATAAGAGTTGTCAGTGGATGCTCCGGGTTTTAGCAGCAACAGTTCCATTAAAGTACATTTTTAAGCGTTTTGATATGATTTCCTGTAGGTAGGGACGAAGTATGTACCCATCTTTCACAAAGAAAAAAATAATAACAGGATGCGGGTGTTGCCTACGTCTGACTTCATCATGTGTGTCTGGACAAACGTGAAAATTGTCAGTTGCCAAAGTCTGCAGTCTGCAGTTCTTACCATGACAACATATTCAGGTAATTAGAGTTACACTGATTGGTCTCTACCAGATGGGTAGCCCAATATACCTTATTCTACATCTTAACACTTTGAACTTCATGTCAGTCTGAATTGTTGACAGCTTTTTTGTATTAAAGATTATATTATCTAAAATCATCCAGGAGTTGTACAGAACTGATCCTTGAAGACGTTAATATGGACATTGGTTTCAGTTAAATGGATGGATTGGTAATCCAAAGTGTAGATAGTGGTTAATAACATATCATTTTTGATTGGATTAGCCATGGCAGGAAATTGTCTCATGACAATAAAGGTTCAGGTTTCAATCTCTGCTGGATTTCAGCTGTATCTTTGTCTAATTGGAGACTGGAACTTGTCACTAGGCAAAGACCTGGCTTTCTCCAGATACTTTAACTTCCTTTTATATAAAAAACAACAACTCTTTGTTAGGATATTCTTTAATTCTTAGCATACTATATTCTTAACAGTGTAGTGTACCAGCCTCCAGTAGGTATACATTGGTAAAGTAGAGTTACTAAGTAGTTATGTTACCATAAGTACTTTTAGTTGACATACAAATATCTAGAATGTAAAACTAAAAGCTTTTGTCACAGTAGCTGCAGCAACAAAGCAGTAAAAACCATTTTTAAACTGCACTGGACAAAAAAATAAGCCTTAAAAGCTGACTTAAACTTGACATTGACTTAAGTATCTGTTTTGTTATTATCTTACTAAGCATGTACATAGAGCACGAATGTATTATGAAAAAAACATAGTTTTGTCTGACTAAACTCGTGGAAGTTAGAACAAGTTACAGGGAAGTTGTGGAATTTAATTATAGCATTTTTAAGGTACTGATAAGCACTAGCATTTTTTATTTATTTTTTTGATCCCATTATCTCATTGGGTTGCCCTACTCTAGTCCTCAAGATCTATTATCCTGAAACATTTTGCCCGTCCCTTCTGGAACAGACCTGAATCAAATAAATGACTCATCACCAGGCCTCTGCACAGCTGAACAACTGCTGATGAGAAGATTCAGATGTGTTGGTGATGGGATGCATCCAAAAGATGCTGGATAGTTTTTCTCAATGACAAAACATTTTCTTCCCTTCTTCCTATCTTCTCTGCATTCTACCTCTTCTTTCTATACTTTCTTCTTTGTGAGTTTGCTTTTTACTTTACTGTGTGTCTGTTTTTCTCCTTCCTTTTTCTTGTGTCTTTCAGATCTTATTGTTTTTTTATCCTCCCCCATCTTAAAGTATTAACCCTCAGTTTATGTTAGAATATACTTGTTTTATAGATAGACAATCAAAAATGTATGAACTCTTAATTCTTAAAACATACCAACTATTAATTGTAATTTTAAGGGAAATGTACAAATGTAGACCGCTTGAAGTCCCTGGTTTTACCTCGACATAAGTCCAGTGGCGACCCTCATAAGGATGAAGCCATCTGCCCACTCTTCCTCTTTGTCTTTCTGTCTCCTCTCACTAATAAGCTGTGCTCTTTTCTTCATGCACGAGGGACATGTTTGCTCCCCTCCTTCAGTCAGATAGATAGCAGGGGAGATGGATATGTCAGTCAGCAGTGCTGCTTCACCTTACTCTGGTTCCCTTTGTACTTCAGGTTATTTAGAGGGCTTCTGGTTGGTAAACTAGATGTGGCTTATTTTCTAAAGTTTTAAATTCTGTCTTGGAAAAGCAGAGCTAGTTTGTTTTGCAGCTTTTAAATGCGCTGTTCCTAAATATTAGGGTTCATGTATAATATTATTTTTGTTTGCTTTTAAGAATTTAGCACTTTAATTCGTAAAACAAAACAAATGTTCTTCAGGCATTGTGGGGATCTTAGCATTTGGTTGCCTAGATTTTTTTATGTTTTATCTATTTATTTATTTTTGCGACAACATAGACACCCCCCTCTGACAGAGACTGGAACAGTCAGTTCAGTACATCTCCCCATCTGCCTCTTTTCAGCGTCGTGTCAATGAATAACAAGCACCCAGCCACAATCTCCAATTATGCATATCAATGACAGGATGCAGATATAGGGTTGTTTTTGGCAGATTTTAATGCAGATGAACTGATGGTTTAGAGCTTTATAATACATTGGCTGGCATAGAATAAACCAACAAAAAAAAAAAGAAAAAACAATCATACTCCTTTTTGTATGCATTGCCATGGATATCATTTCTAAAGGCTTATGCAGGATCTCCATGCAAATTTGCTTTAATAATTCACAGGAAATTATTTAATATTTCAGTTACCGAGCTGACCTTTTTGTCTGGGCAGATACTACAGCTAAATGGAGCAACTTCAGATCATAACTTACTGAATTTCATGGACTGTATTACCCAGGACAGTAAAGCCCTTTTATGGAATATTTTCTATTCTAACTTGGTATTTTCAAATCCTTGAGGAACTTGGTAAATGTAACTTAATAGGTCTATTTCACTGCTAATTTAAAATGTTTCTTTTGTGATGTTCATTTAGTGAGAAATAGATTTTTTTTAATAGCTTGAGTAAAAAAAAGAATTAAAAGTGCAGCTCAGGTATTTTTTATATTTATTTATTAAGATTCTGCATTTTTTAGAGGGAATTCTTGGAGCATGGGCTGGTGTTCGAGGAAATGGGAAGGAAGCAGCACGATTCTAGAACAATAATTATTGTTAGCCCATGCAAGTTTAGACATTGTATGTTTATTATTAAAAATATACCCCTGCCTCTAACATAAACAATATTCTAGCATCATTTTTCTATAAAATTTATATTGTAATATATGAAATATTTTCAAACATGTATACGTGAACATCTCATTGTAAATGTTCCATAATATGCCAATTTTATACACAGCACAGGTAAGATTACTATGTTTAAACAAAAATAATATTCAAATAAAAGCAGGAGGGATTTATACAGATGAGAGAAACTATATATTTCCCCTAATATTGCAAGATATATATGCTTCAGAAAACTACTTTTAAATACATTTGAAACTGTTACTTGTTGACCTTCACTTAGACTATTCATCAAGAATCTTAAAGCTATGTAAAAACGTAAGTATACACTCGAGGGTCTTTTATTATTAACATAAAAGTTGCAGTGCAGGTGCAGAGTACATACAAAGACAACTGAAAAGTTAAGTCAGTCACAGTAGATGCATAACATTTTTTTTTCGAATGCAGGGACACCAACATATCTTAAAACCTTTTACTAAAATAAATGACTGAATAAATTTATTTATAGAGAACTTGACCCTCTCCATGTTAAATAAGGTTGCATGTTGCTCCCCTTTGTGCCATTAAAGATATAGAGGTTCATTTAACTTTTTTTTTTAATCTTTTTAAAGGCCATTAATTTCCTACACATCATTAACAGGCTTTTTTGTTTGGCAATGATTTCAAACAGACCACAAACTCATGAAAGGTGGCTCTGTTGCAATTAATTTCTTTGCTGCATAAAGATTCGTTTACTACAATTAGATCTCATGTCTTTGTAGCAAAGCCCATCCAATCAGCTTCCTTTTGTTTTGAGCAGTCCTTTGTAGAGTGTCTTGTACTTTTCTGTCAGCTAATGATTGCTAAGAGTCGTATTAAAAATGCCCGTGCTGAATGCCATATACTCATGCCTAACAAGGTATTGTCGCACAAATAAGCCATAGCACTTTCTTTTTCAAATTTCTAAACCTTTTGTAATGCTAAATGTATCACATTTCAGTTTACTTTTCATTCATACATGCAGGTTTCATTGAGCTAAACAACATACTGTTTCCTCTCAAGTTATGACTCATAAATTAGTTTTTTCAGACTAGGGAATCAAAGTATTATAATTGTTTTTTTCCAGTTTAAGAATCAATCATGCAACTGTTTGTCATACAGCAAATATAAACAAGTAAAAGTAGATGAATGTTTTAGAATGATGTAGTCTTGGAAAGATTACAATTACAAAAATGTGTTTAAGCTATGTAAATTACATGTCTACTCTTCACATTAACTACTCATTTGTTTTTCAATTCACCACTGTAATTGAATAGAATATCTTGGTTAAAGATTAACGGAGAGCAATTCCTTGGAAATTAATTAAAGAAATTAATATTTTAAAACTCAGAAATAGGAAAACAAACGCCGACCTTCCAGATGGTTATGAAAGAAAACTTTGGTGATGAAAATATGTTTTAGTTATCTCCCACAATTAAAGCACTTCTGAATTGGTAACATATTTGCTTAATTCATCCAACTGAATCTGCCTCATTGACATTTCTTTCAGTATATGCACCTTTTTACACCTGTCGAGCAATTGTGTTGTCGTGCACACTGTAAAAGTTAAGGAAGCATGGGAGAATAAGTTTGGGATTAACCAGTCTGATCCATGTGGAGCAGGTGTTTATCCAAAATCCGGTCCGGCTCGATAAATAGCAAACCTAATTTAATTCAGTTCAAAACTAATCACAGGTTACGCTATTCTAAGGTCAGCTTGTACAACATTTATTCCTGTGTCTCCCCAAAGAGCAATGGGTGTAACCTGTGGGAAGGTACACTGGCTTAAAATAGTTTATTGTAATCAAGGAATTTATGAATCCTGATATACAAATCTCTTACTGCTAAACTATGGATTTATAACCTTTGGATGTTCACAAATCCAGAAGACAGTATGACCATCATTGGAACTTGGACTAATTGTTCCCAAAAGACTAATCCCGAGAGAATAAAAGTTTTCCACTCTTTCTTCCTTTCAATTTCAGGTATCTGACACAATATCAATTAAGCGTGGGGAAACACTTTTTAATCTGACCATGAGCTATCTAGAGAGAAATCCCAAATCAGAGTGACAGCAAAGAGATAGAGGGACATTCAGAGTGTAGTAGAGGAGGTATAGAGGTATGGGTAAGAGTTAGGATAGGAGATGTTCTTCGAATAAGTGGGTTTTCAAAAGTCTCTTGAAGATAGACATGGACACTGCTGTTCTTGTAGCACTTGGTAGGTCATTCCACCATCTTGGAACAACACAACAAAACAGTCTGGATTGTCTGAAGTCTAGGCAACGCGAGATAACAATCTATTGATGAGCGAAGTGACCGAGCTGTGACATAAGCCTTTGCAAGAGTATTCAAGTAGATGGGAGTTGTACCCTTAAGCAGTTTGTGCACTAGCATCAGGGAATGGAATTTGATGCAGTTAGCCAGGGATAATAAGTGAAGCTCAATGAACAGAGGATTTTTGGGCTGATCTTAATCTGTATTCCCTGTATACCTTTTAGGAGAACTTGCATCATTCTCTCTACAGACGTATGTGATTAACTTGCAAACTGCTGTGGGCCAGTCAAAAACTGTTTAATTTATTAATAAGATACCACCCTTGCTCATCTTGTGACAGAGCATCTTTAACAGGCTGGCACCTTTGCTCAAATCATTGGGATTATGTAATCCACCAATACAGGTGAAGCTCCTACAAAGTGTCAGTTCGTAAGTGACCATCAGCTTGTTAGAGACAAGAATGACAGACAAATAATTTTGCACACCACTATTAATCCAGATACCAAAAAAAATGTATTTTTTTACTGAGCCAATACAGATGGAACTTTTTCAAAACAACATCATGAAATGTGTCGAGCGAAATGTTAACAATAGACGACCAAAGGCGTCTGCTGTCAGACATCTAACAAAGCTAAACCTGATGGGTGATCACAGGAGAACAGTTTTGTTTCCTCCATTAATGCTTCATGACTGATAAACCTCTAATGACACAATTCTGTTAAAGTTAAATGCTGCATCAAGAAGCAAAAACAGATCTGGACGCAGCTGGATTAGACTCTGTAAAAGATGAATGTGCTGAAGGCTTGAGCCGCTACACACCCTCAAAGTTTGTAGCAGCTGTTCGGGGTAGGGACTTGGCAGGTACAGATCGCGAGGGATCTTGAAAGTAACTCTCTCCTCCCTGAGCTGGAGATGGCCTCATTTATCTGTTACCCCCCACCCCCACCCCCCCAAATACTCACCTACTATTCCCCACTCCCTCCACTCCAATCCAGAACTTGGTCTAACGTGTCTTCGATCATTGAGCTGAAACAACTCCTGTCATTTTTGCTTTCATTTTGAAGCTTGCTTACCTCCTAAGCACTTTTTATCATTCATTTTGAAAGCTGCTCACTGTTCCAATAACTTCATATCTTGGCTGCGTCAGGATTACCGACATAGCATGAAGACTGTATTAGTCATTTGTCTAACATACCTGCAAGTCCCCCCTACACACACATATCACGCATGTTTTTGCTCTCAAATGCATTTAATAGGGACCCGTTCCATTGCTGGGAAATGCAGTTGTAAAACATTTGAATTTAGTTTTACATCTGACTGACATCTGATTGCAAAAGTTCTTGTCAAACACATTTAAATTTATTTTAGGTTCATTATCATCTGCCACAAGCTCTTAAAGATTTAAAACAATTTTTTCTGAAAGCCAAGTTTGAATCACATAGCTTCATCCTTTCACTGTCAGCAGGAGACATTACCCAGAGGAGTAAGCTTAAGCTATTATATGTCACACCAGACATGAAGCTGAGAACTTTAATCTTGACTGATTGTATTTGCAGGGCCTCTCGTAAGTAAAAATGCTCCCAATAAAAGGTCAGGTGTTTGTGCCATCGTGATAAATAATTCTGAAACATTTTCCAAAAATGTGGATGTGATGGTGTGATGGAAAAAGGTAGACATATTGTCAAGGTGGTAGTAATGATGACCAAGACCAAATAGCATTTGGTTCTTGTTTAAAGGTTTCATACAGTATGTGTTAAATAGATAAATTAGAGAGCTTATTCCAAGAACACCACTGTGGAAAGGATATCTCCTGAGAACCTGATAGATTTTGTTTTAGCATTTGTAAGATCAAAATAAAAAAATATTGTGAAGTCGAGTAATTTCTCATGCTTTCTTTTTTAATAGGGATGTGGATAAAATGTATTCAAATTTGGAGATGGCTTACAAAGACCAGCTGCTCATGTTTGGTCCATCACGGGCTCTTATTTGTTTAGTGTGAAAAAGGAGAATTTCTCATTTTCATGATCATTAGGACAGATTTACAAGATAAGCATTACGAATGTGATAAATAGATTGTTCTTCTTTATACAGATTATTTAAGGTATCATAAAAAGTGGGTATTGTGAGTTTTCTTAAAATATTAATAACATTGTGTCATCTTCTTTTGTGCACCTAATACATTTTCTTGTCTCTAAGGCTAATCCCCACATTTAACCATTTATTGCAAATAATGTCTAAGGATGATGCATATATCTTCAAAATAGTATAAAACTTGATAAAATTACTGTAAAAGCAATTTAGATGATTTGTACTGAAGAAAATGTTTGTTTCTATAAAAATATGTTTAAATATAGAGTCAACATAGCTCACAGCAAAACAATCTGGGCGGACTTATATTCAGCCACACATGGTCATATTTACAATTTTGGTTGAGGACAGAGATGTAGCCAAAAATAATTTTGCTATTGTAATGTTCACCTTTCAGCTTATTAAACATGAGTTGACCTAGAAGGTGGATAATGAACACTGATTCTTCTAGTATTTCATCCGATGGCTCTCTAACAGATATTTGAATTGTCCCAAAGTCTGACATCAATCACTTTGCTACTGAAAACAGAGCATGTCACCATTTGGACAACTTACTCCAATGACAGAGCTCAGAGTCTAACAATTGCTCCAAGCAGGTGTTTGGCTTTGCATTGAGGGATTAGGGCAGCTCAACACCACATTGGAAGATCAGAGGAGTGCTTCTGATTCGCCTGGTCACGTGCCAAGGCCTAGCTCACCACGCAATCTGCCTTGTTCTGTTCCTGCTTGGTGGCAGACGCACCTCCGCTGGCAGGCTCTGACGGACGATAAAGTCTTCTAGTGACAAATGTGGAGCTCATTCACTCCTGCCCACGCAACTGTTTAATCATGATGCACTGCTACTGCTGCTCAAATTCTGATATTATACAGTATGAAGCCCAGTTATGCTTACGTTCCGAGAGCTAAATGGGAGGGTAGAATATATCAAAGGCAATGGCTGTAATTTGTATTCTGTTGTGTTTTATCCGATGATTTACTTGCCAAACGTTGTAGTTTATGAATAGTGGAATACACTTTGCATGAGTGGGACCACTGGTTCTTCTATCGCATACAAAAGCATAAATAGTCTTTGCTTTGCATAAAATAAATCTAATGTTTTACATGCCAGCCTTTAGTGGAGAGATCCCTTTCGAATACATCTAAATAAAAAGACTAGTTTAGAATAGTTTGTGTTAAATCTCCAATCCTTTTCAGGGCGAAACATTTGTACATAATATTATCGCTGAAAATAATGTCTTAACATTTAATCTCATTTATACACTCAATTGGAAAATGCTTTTTTCCTGTTGAGTTTTGCCACATGCAGTTTGAAGAATAACCCCTGTGTGTTAATCTATTCATGTTTTTACACTACACGAGTTGATGTTCCAATAACCTAAATTGTCCAATTTATCTTCACACCTGTAAAGAGAGGCAGTAGGAGAGGCACAATGTGCTTTATCTTCTACCAAACAAAACAGGTCAGATTAAGGTTTCTTGGATCCTAAGAGAATTTCTGAATAAAATGGTGTTTTACCCAGTATTTTTCTATGATGGACTTCAGGTCCTTTTAGTTAGTGCTTCAACTTTGCATGCTCTGGATATAAACCCCCATCTCTTACTGGCAAATAGAGAGATGTATTCATGAAGAGAGTTTATTCTTAAAGGGGCAATAGCAGCTTTGGAGGTAAGAGTACACCTTGTAAATGGTTTGTTGCCGGTTTTAGCCCTCACTTTGTGTGTCTCAGTGTGTCTTTGGGCAAAACATTTCAAACCACCATGCCTGCTTTGGTCAGAGGGCCTGTCTTCTGTCGTCTGCCCCATGACAGCTGTAGCTTCAGTGCAGTAGCTTCCCATCATAACTGTGTGGGTATCTGCATGAATGTTTGAATGACTGAATGTACTGAGAAGACCTTTTGGGTACACTGGACTTGATAAAGCTCTGTACGAGTACGGGCTACATTAAATATTTAAAGATTTATCGCGCTAGCTTACAGAGAAAGCATCCAAAATTATCTGTATAATGGACATGTTCTCTTTTGCAGCAGAAAATATAAAAGAGATAATATACTCATCATCCAAATTATAAATTTAGGTCTGCTATAATTGTTATATTTATTTTTAATTATTTATAATTATGTTTAACTAACTGTACAAATCATCTAAATTTTATAAACATTTGTTTCAATATCTAGCAGTTGGAGTCTTGCCAATGTCTTATATAATTTGACTCATTTTTAATAGAAACATTACAAATTAAATATTTTATATATAGTTTTGAATTAAATCAGACAATGAGGTGCATTCAAAGCCATCTTAAGCATATTTTGTGAACTAGTGGAGTCAATATTATTAAGTATAAACAGTAGTCTCTGTATCTATTTCCTTGTAAATCCTTAGTTCAACTCTAAGATTTAGTAAAACTGCCAACATTGTGAAAGAAATGAAAAGCCTCAAACATGAATGTTTTATGAAGGAAATATGTGTTTTGGTCTGTCTGAGAAAATGAGTAACAATTTTTGAGCTACTTTTATTGTACAGAACAATTAAAACTAAATGAAAAACACATTTTTTTATCTGCTGTTTTATTCAGTTCAGTCTTCTAATCAACACTAAAATCTAAGTTTAAAGCATTTCTTCTTTTTTATTTATTTTTTTATTTTTTTATAAAACACATAAATACCCCAAAATTGTTTGTTTTGATTCTGATTAAACCTCCAACTGCTGAAAGTATTTACCTCTGTTTTACACTTTAAAATATTATATACAAATTACTATTGTTTTTTTTGTTTTAACTCTGTTCGCATTGTTCAATCTTTAGAAAAGCTTTATCACTGGCTAAAATCCAGTTGTTTTTCTTTAACTGGAAATTGTTCTATATTTAAACCTCTACTATCTTTGCCTTGCTAGATGATGTCCAACCGGGTTTAGACTGAGGTTATTTAGATATGTTTTCTCCAAGCCTTTCCTTTTTATTAGCCGTTTTATGCTTTTTAGCTCTGAAGTTTGGTTACGGACAGTTTGTCTATGGAGTTGATGTGCACAAGTGCTCAGATCCTGTATGTGGGCTGTGTGTTCATAAGGTGTTGCATGACAGCATGAATTGGCCGGGCTGTTTCTCGCTCAGAGCCATGATTGCTCAGACGTGTGAACAGCAGGAGTGTGATTTTCTTTTCAGCTTCACTCACATAAATGTTAATAATTGGACTGTGATAGATCTACAAAAAAATGTATAGGATTTAAACCCAAACACACAGAGGCAAATAAGATGCATTAAAAAAGTATTTACTCCATTGTAGATTTCCAGACATACCTGGACCTATAGAAAGGGTAACAATTAACTGTGGTTAAACCCTTTTCCTGTTTAATTTTTAACCGGCCAAACTGACAGCTGCTTACAATAAGGGCTGCTGAATGAACACATTTAAAGAGAACCTGCCTAACAACATGAAGGAAGACAGACGATCTAAAGCAGGGAAGCCCAGGTCTATCTAGGTCCTCCAGAACTCCCATCCTGTTACTTTTACATGGATCTATTGTCCAACAAACCAGAATCAAATGAATGACCCGTTACTGAGTAGGCAGGCTAAACAGGGAATTGAGCCATTTCTTTTAGATGTGTTGGATAATAGCTTTGGAGGACTGGACTTGGGTATCCCTGACCAAAATAAATTTTGCAACTGACAAATAATAGCATCTTTCACCCTGAAGATGGGTAACAAGTCTTTCATAGTGAACCAGTTTTTATTGTTACTGCAGTTACAAAGTGATGGCAATACTATTAGGAAGAATTGTCTGTTGTGTTAAAATGTAGCATTTAAAATCAGCAGATTTCATTTTCATTCTTGCAGTGATCTGATCTTTAGAGCAATTAGTTGTCAGAAGCTAATCACTTTAAGACAGTAAGTATATATTTAATTACATTATTACATAAAAAAATAATCACTCTCACACACGAGTCACACAGAATGAGATCTGGTGCGGGACTCTGAGATGATTACCGCCCGTAAATCCAGCCATAAAATTGGGGGCTATTATACCCAGTACTCAAATGGCCTGTTCAACAAAACTGTAATTGCATGCATAATTTTAAACAGTTCATTACTGTAGTTCATTAGGATACAAGAGATGCTTTGTCAAAGTCATGTCTTGTATGCTGCAGTAGAAAATATTCACATCCTTGTTTTGGGTCTAAATGGGAAAACGATGTAAACAGTATATTGTGCCATTAATAAATAACATTACGATAACCTTACTGCACAAGGACTAGAGCAAACGACTAGTTCTGCTTGAGGTCTCCAGCTATTGTTTGGGTTTCAACTAGTCTGATCATAAACTAATAATATATATATATTTTTTTGATTTATAAATTCCAGCTTCCAAATTTTTACTCATCTACACTGTTATTCTTTTGCAAACCTGGCCTTTTTTGTTTCTCTGGAAATGAAACGTCTGTTATGGGTCTGCTCAGATACACCACATGTTTAGCTCTCTTTACCTGTTTTAGAAGCCAATAATTTCCTTCCAACTTATGGAAATTGGCTTATGTGACTAAAATAAATTTGGCCTAACAGGGTTTTTTCTAAAAAAGTTTAATTTAAAATCTCTTTGCTGGCCTAAAGCTGGATAAAAACCATAATTGCGTTCATTTAAAACAGGAAAGCAAAAATGACTCCAATTTATGCTAAAAAAAATATGTAAATATTGTTAAATAGAGCTTCATTATATATGTAATTATAATCTGCAATTTCCATATGTCCTAATCTCAAATAACTACTTGCATGAAATGTTTGATAAACTATAGTGTTTCAGATTTCAAATTTTAAAACCCAGCTTTTTTAAGGTGTTGACCTTCAGATTCCCCATATTGCATCTTGAATCCAGCATTTCTGGAAGTTGCGGTACAAGCAAGTCTGATTAAAGAAGGGGTCCGCCTTGCGTCTGTGGGTGCCGAAAGGATCTGGATGTTGTTGGCAGAAAACCCTCTGGTATTTGGTGGAGTCTGTGTCCAGTAATATTTTGTGAAATCTTCTCTGTTTAGAAGCATTCTTCTAAGTTGTACGAAGCTGGAGTCCACTAATAGTCCCGCCTTGATTCAGTTTAGCATGATGCACACCACGTATGTTTAAGGCTCCATGTCTGATGACTTACTTGAAGAGACTCACCATGGTGCTCCAGGTCACAGGATACCTAAATTACCTAATTAAAAATTGCTCTGTTTAGGTGTAAGACAAATATCAGTCTTCCAAAATTCTGCAGGTATGAGGAATTTAGAGCTTTGCATTAATTGTAACACACAATATGTTCACCAACATGTTATTCCAGCATATGTAATTCAAAACATTCCGAGTGATGTAACAGCCAATCAGTGGGTTTGCTCCCTTACGGTTTCCCCCCCTCCACCTTCCCTTAGCTGTGATTGGGCAACATGCAGCTCACCAGGCCACACAGCAGGTGGCTACTTTCTCTCCTCCTCTCTCTCTCTCTCTCTCTCTCTCTCTCTCTCTCTCTCTCTCTTTAAGACGTCCAGCCTCTGGCAACCACCGACCTCATAGCACCTGCACAAACTCATATGCTTCTAACCAGCCGGCTTGTCAGCTGTGCCACTGTAGCTGCCCTGGAAGCCTGTCTGACATGCTGAGTCGACAACAAGGCGAGCTTAAGTGGCAAAGAGGACAGCAGCCCCCGGGGCTCCCTTACAATGGACCTTTAACACTGTAGCAGATAAAAAAAAGGCACCAAAGTAGGTGTAAGAATGTGGAAAATTGTCATAAGCCAAAGTTGCTGAGTCGTGCTGTATGCACATTTGGGAAAGCAGTAAATAGGCTTGGTCTATAGTTGATTTTGTTTTGTTTTTTTAGGTATAGCGGCAATAAAAAAATACATAATGCAATAAAAAACAGATATATTATTAAAGGCATAGAAACTTGTGAGGAAAAAGTTGGTCATTTTTAAAAACACATTTCAGCTCATAATATGGACTTATGTTTATGTAAAGAAGAAAAATCTGAATTCATACACACAGAGTATAAATAAAACAGGAACAGACGGACGGAGAAAAAAACAAAACAAAGGAAGGCATCCTTGGCTACACAAAATAACGACGACCAGCAGTCATTTGTCTTCTGTCACCAAAAGCGGTGTTGAAGCCTCGTTCCCAGTCTTTTCAAACTCGGCAGTTTGTGTTATGTTCATATGCAGCTAAACACAGTCCGTGCCCTTCCTTGTGATGCCTGGGCAGCCATAAAAGAGCGGGTATGTTTTTCTTGGGGGAGAAAACAGGGTGCCCTGCTGCTCGAAGGCTTAGCAGTTTAATGTCATGGGTTTCTAGTATTTCTTTGGAGATTACCTTTTGTATAATCAGACACAAATGTGGCGGCTGATTGACTGCACGGATGAAAACAAACACGAAAACAATCATCTGAGCTGCAATGAGATTTTCTTTTTTGCATTCATACAGTTTTTTTTTTTGTTTTTTTTTGTCTTGCAGAGAAATCCCTGAATTAACACTTAGTTTGTTGATATGAGTGCCACATTTATTTTTATATTCAGTGATTTATTATTTAGCTCTTGTAAAAGGCTGATAAAAAAATGTTACCTATAATTTCCAATATTTTTTGAACAGAAGTAGTTTCAGAAATTATTCTGGCTGAATATTTGACCTCTTTTCCTGCCAGATTTGGTAAACATTATTCCAAATTAGTTGGTTTCTGTCTCGAATCTTCATTTAAAAAAAACGGTTCACCGATTTTAATCAAGCTTTCTTTAGCTGTTTTGTTAGGCTGTTAAAAATATACTGTTTATTACATTGTTTTCTATAAGAACTCTAAATTGAACCCAGGTTTCAACCATCTAAACTAAAGTTAATAAAACTGAGTACAGTGTGGACCAATCATGGTGCTGCATTTAAAATTATTGACAGTTGATATAGTAATATTAGGCTTGAAAGGCTCATCTTTCCAGTTCCAGGCATACTTGTTGTCAATGTGGCCCAACTATTAACTGCCTTTTTATCATATCAGCCCATATATGTTAAGATTAGGAATACTGGCTGTAGAATGACACTAAACTAGCATATAGGAGCAGTAAAGTTTATTGAATACAAATCCTCAAAATATAACAGAAACAAATACATTGATGCCAAGCCACTTATGTTCTGTAGATATTTAGCATCTCCATGAGCAAACCTTACAATTTTTAAGGAATTTTAAAGATGTCAGTTGTGGAGCACTGGACTCTGAGTTGTGGAAGTTTACTCAGTGGCGAAAGGGAGACTGGAATTTTCCCATTTCGTAGCAGGTGGGTGTGCTAAACATCAAGACATCTTAGGTTTGAATGTGAGTTTGGTTAAAAAGGTAGAAGAAGAATAGTTTCTTGTTTTCAAACTAGATCTCAAAACCATGAACCTCAGACATGACCCTGGAAGTAATTGAATAATACCTGAAAACTGCATCTGTGTGAAGCCAACCAGTTTAAATGAGTGGTCAAATACCAGAAACTATTAATTTAATTAAAAAAGGTATTTTGGTGAAAATGCTGGACAAGCTAACTGAGTGTAAATCTTGTGTACCAGTTGTTTATAAAGTGCATTACAGTTGATTGTGGTATACCCTTCTTATACTGAAAAACCTTAGATAAGTCATTAAAACTTCAACTTTAATGATGCTCATGATCATAACCACTGTATACAGTGAAACCCCTGTCTAGATTCAAATGATAATTTTATTAATATTTGGGTGAGATGTTAGGCTGTTTTCTGCAGTTACTGTGTAGTTCCAACTTAAACGGAAATTCCTACCAGAGCTCATAATGCTATGCAGAAAAGAAAATAGTAGGGTAAAAAAATTCCCAAACACTTTGCATAATAACAAACCTCTTGAATAAAACCCTACGTTATTTCACTACACTTTAGGTGGATTTGAAATTGCCTACAAGCAGCAATTCATGGCCATTTTTCTTCTCTCAGACTAAGAATTATGCCACAATCAAAATGCATTTTATCACACAGTAGATTAAATGACTCACGGAAATTAGAGAGGATTTTAAGTGTCATTCAGCACACTGCATCAATGAGCATTCATCCAGCAAAAGCACTACTGATTGAATGACCAGAAACTATGGAGCTTTTTTAGAGTAGCGTTAGGAAAAACAATTATTTATGCACGCACACAGACAGTAGTTAAAGAAATGCTTTTACTTACTATTAGTATTTTTTAAACCCCATTTTTTCTTTCCTATAAGAGTTGCTGTAATATTTCCTGCTGCTAAAGTGTATTTTCTGGAAAAGTGGTGCACTGCAACCGGGGCGAGAGCACACAGTTGGGCAGCAGATTGCAGCAAAGGCTTTCTCCCTGCAACTGTTCAATAACAAGTTAAATCGATAGTCTTACTGGCCTGTTCTTTGTACAACACTGCCTAATGCAGGCCTGTTTTTGATCTGTGCACATTGCACAATAACGAAGCAGTTTAAACAAAACCAGGTATGAGAGCATAAGTGGCAGACTACTGACTCACTTCTATGTTCTATTGAGTAAATGGAGCCAATCTTCATGTAGTCTTTGGTACTTATTAAGTTATTAGTCCTAATCCAAAGTGTCTAGTGCAGGGTGGGCACCTTTTTTCAATCACTCACTCAGAAAACAGGAGTCTATGTTAGATGAAAAGAAAGATTTATGCATCATAGATTTCATACTTTTGAAACAATGATTGGTGTATACAATAACTTGGGACTCTGTTGAAAACGTTCACTGTGGGTTTAGGTTAAAATCAGAATTTTAAAAGGATTTCTGAAAAGTGTGGGGTGATTTCCATTTAGTCTCCCTTATGTCGGATGTTCCTAAATAAAATCCACCATAACAACTTATGTACAACTCTTTTAAGTACAACCATGAGCCCAATGGAAACTTTGGACAACCTGCAAACATTCTACTGCTAACTTGTGAAAATCTGATGAAAATACCATGATCTCACTATATATCTTAGGTTTTCCATTTAGTGTTTTTGTTCTGTGTTGTTTTCCCTCCTTGGGTCTCCAGTTCCTCCTGTGTTCTCTCTCTCTCTTTTTCTCTCTCTTCTTCAGTCTGCCTTCCCCATTATAACACACACCTGCAACTGCTCTTTAATTAAGTAATTTAATTTGTTCCACTACTCACCCTCCTAGTATTTAATCCTATTTCTTTACTTACTGCTGGATTCTCCCGTGATGTTCTCCCCTGGCTCTGTGTCAGTGTCCTTATCGTTCTCCTCGTTGTTCTTCAGATTTCTCCCTAGTCTTCTTGTTTCACGTTGACTCCACTGCATGCCGGTGTTTGTCTGCTGTTTCCTCTCCACGCCTTGCCATTATACACTCCCTGTTCTCTGTTATTGTTCTGGTTTCTGTGTTCCACCATCCAAATGTAGAATAAATCATCTTCATCATCCAACAGTATCTCCACCTTCTGCATTTGGGTCCAGACTTACACTGATCCCTGACATAAAGCCTTTAGAAGTCCAGTTACCTTTTTTTTACGCACGGCAAGGCAAGACAAGGCGAGTTTATTTGTATAGCACATTTTCATGTGCAAGACAATTCAAAGTGCTTTACATTGGAAAAAGGAGCTGAAAATGAAAAAATCAAATCAAATTTGAGTTTAAAAATTAATAAAAATAATAATTATTATAATAATAGTAATAATATTCTCAGTTGCTATATCCACAGTTAAACAAGGCTGTTTTCAGCCTGGATTTAAACATCGCCAGAGTTGAAACCTGTCTCACCTTTTCAGGAAGACTGGTCCTTACTCTGGGCATCAGCAGGAGGCCACCACTTGAGGTTCTCAGAGTCTGGGCTGGTTCATATGGGTCTAACATGCCAGATATGTACTTTGGGGCTAAACCATGAAGAGAGAAGCAAGGCTGTCTTAAAGTCCATTCTTTGAGTGACAGGAAGGCAGTGCAGAGACTTGAGCACTGGACTGATGTCATATTTCGTGGTTTTGGTCAGAACCGGAGCAGCAGCATTCTGGATTTTCTGAAGCTGTCTTAAGGCTTGTTTAGAAAGCCAAGTGAGCAGGCCGTTACAGTAGTCTAACCTGCTAGAGATAAAGCCATAATAGGGGCATTGCAAAATTCTAGAAGAATTTGCTTAAAGCCAGATGAGATTCTAAATGTTATGTGAAACAGGAAACAAAAAACAGTGATTAAGTTTAGCTACAGCCTCATGTTGTTTTGCCTCAGGATGTTTTTCTTGAGGATAAAGGACAAAAAAAATCGGATCTCTTGGCCTGGGCACACCCATGAACTTTGTCCATTCCCCGAAACTGTCAGCTGTTTACAGGATGCAGCATTCACATTTTTCCGTGTCAGAAAGCGCTATTAATGACTCAGGGAGGAAATTTGTTAAGTGGGAATGTGACATTGGGACAATTAACATTCCAGTAGTTCTAATTCACTTTTAAATTGTACAACATTGCATTAACCTTTTAACAGAAAAAGCTGTGATTGATTACCTTGTAAAATTATTACTCACAAATCTACAACCCATTTTTTGCTTCTATTGATGTTTCCATGCATTTCTAATAAAACTGCAAACATCACACGAGAATAGTTTAACCCTCTGGAGTCGACTAAATATGGCATAGCAGCAAAATGCAGCCTAAATGAGCTGCAATTACCACTTGTGTAAAAATTGGGGACCTCAAACTATATATCAGTTTTTACATTCTGTTGATAGGCCATGTAAAACCAAAGTTCTGATAAAGTATTTACACCATACTTTTGTCTGAAAATTTTGGTGAGTGTGTGTGTATGTCTCATAGACACCGGAAAAACTAGCTACTCACAGACAAGAAAAAAAACAAAAAATACAAACTCTGTCCTATTGGTGGAAAGATGCACCACATTAATCAATCAAAAATCATAATCGCAAACTGTGGCATTTGGTTTCCACTGGAAGAGGGAAATTTGCGGGATTGATGGCGGCGATCGAGAGAGAGAAACAGAGACAGCTAAGTTTTGAGATCTAGTGTAGTGTCTTGTGTTTGGTCGGTTTTGTGAGATAAAACCATGAGGTGATTGATGAATGTGGCAGTGGAGCTCTTCTTCGAGCTGGAGGCAGCTGAGGAAGACAGGGCAAAGCGTGAATTGGGGCCAGAAAGCAATGACTTAGAAAATGAAGGGGTCTCAATCTCTGCCTGCTTAGGCACCAGAGCCAAGCATAAACTCTGAGGCACTGCCTGTATTTTATGTAGATGTTGTTAAATTACTTTATTGTGTGATAAAAGTTTACATAGGTTTTGAAATTTTCAATTTCTATTTGCATTCTAAGCTTAAAATTGGTTTGTTAAACACATTTGTGAGACTTCACATTGTTTTGTAAATAGCTGTACGAAAAAATACCTGAAGTAATGCCTGCATTTTATGCAAAGAAGTCATACTTTGTTCTGGGACAGATTTTATGTTGGTTTTCAAATTTAAAATTTTTATTTGTATTCTAATTTTTGAAAATGGTTTGTTAAACATATTTGTGGTTTGCACAGGAAAAAATAAGACTTTTTTCTATTTCGATTTTATGTTTTTGTGTGATTTTAGGTCAACTGTCTTAATATGGTATGTCAAAATGGAAAGGTAAGTGTAAATCCATAAAGGTAGGGTTGTGCTGTTAAAAAAATGCAATGTCCACTTTTCTAGTGGTTTTACATTGAGCCATACTCAGCTTGTTTATCTTGCCAGAAAACTCACAGCCCTGGAGCATTTAACAGCATTTTTACAGCATACAGTTGCAGCTAAATGAATACTGAGTTTAATATACTATAAGATTTAATCGTACCTGCAGTTATAAACACTATCAGGAAATTATTAAACCTACAGGCAGACTACACATGCGTCCTTCTGGTAAAAATGTGTTGATGATAAAAACAAATGATTCTAATGAACTTTAACTGCAGCATAATCTGCTATCCACATGTGTTTGGACTAAAATAATCTCTTATTCCATTCTGTTTGAGCCAGATGCAGGTGTTCAGCCCACAACACAAGAGGGATGACAACACCCTGGGTGTGATTACTTTGCATTTATACTCAGTAAAACTGATGAGGAGAATGTAATCCTCTGCACGTCAGTCTGGATATTTTGACTATCAACTACATGATTGTGTAGGAAATGTATTTACAAAATTACTGCACATATGGGCAGATAATGCAGTGTACTACAAGTAATGTACTATTGTACTGGAGATTACATACAACATGCTGATGTTCTTGGGGCTATACAGATCTGACCAGCTGAAACAGTGCTTGAAACTGACTTTTTCAAAGATAAAAGTATAAATCTAGTATATTTGGAACTTCAGACTCCTCCTGCGAAGGATAAAGGGTGAAGAGATTTTTTCTGTGGCATCTTCCATCTAATGTTAAGGCAGCGCCTACAGTAAAGGGTGCATAGCCTCAGTCACCCGTCTTCCCATGTATTGTGATGTCTGTCTGGGATTCCCCTCTGGAATAAATGTAAGTATAATCTAATCTAATATATTCCGTCCTTTTTAGTCTCCCACAAGGAAGGGTATTTTCAGATTAATGATTCAATATTTTGGAGTTTAAAACACACAAAACCTATCCTAAACTTTCAGTTTGACTCAAAATAATTTCAAATCAATGTAGTTCTTTCTAGTACAAGCAGGGATAAAAGTAAACCAGCATAGTCCAGAACTGCACGCCTCTAAAATATTCTACGGCGGTACGCAGTAGGAGAAAATGAGTGTCTGGTGTTTGAGCTCGCCCCGCCCTTCATTTAAATTCACCAGACGAGTGTTATGAATCGACTTGAGTTATACATGAGGCCATAACAGTCTCCCAGAGCTTGAGGGCTTTATCAGCCGCCAGTATTTAAAACATGAAACACTAAGATTACTGCCTGCTTGTTACAAGATATTCTAGTTAAGAGCAAAGGTACAGTAACTATTTGTGTTTCATGTTATTCTACTCAATTTCAACAATAGCTATCCTAGGTTCATGCTTAGCATGGCGCAAATCAGTAGAAATGAATGAATAAATGAATAAATAAGAAAATATAATCCAGCCTTTTGTTATGTGAAAAAAAAAGTGTTTTCCATGTATTCTCCCAGTGGATTATACTCATAGTATTTTTTTTTTAGATATATAACCACATTTTTCAACTCGGATGATATGCAGTCAAAGTTTTCTTGGAACTTGGTAGTTTTAATTCAGAGTCAGTGCTTGTTTGTTTCCCTGTACAGGCACGTTGAGTTTACATCAAAATAGTTTAAATCAGGTCTGCTTCTAATGTATCTATATTTGTTGATGACATAGTTATATCCTTGTTAGCAGAAATGTCTTTTTATTAGTCATAAACTCTTAAAACATTTTTTTCAACATTTTTGCCTTAACATTTTCTCTCTTCTATTGCACATGATGTAAATTATTACTTGCTTTTGTTGCTATGATACAGTGACTGCTGTACAGTGTTAGGTGGACTACTTTCTCAAGGTTTTTTTTTTTTTTAAACAGAGTTATTTAAAGTTCAATTGTTGAGTCCCCTGTTTGTTGAGGAAGAAATGAAAAAAACAAAACATAAAGCTGTACAGGACAGTAGCTAAGCCTTGAGCTGTGACTTAATGCACTCCACCGAGGCAGCTTCACATCTCCTCTAATGGATGATTTTTCACCTGGGACCTCACCTCTCTTAAGATCAACTGAGAGGTATCAGCTGTATCGACCTCTCTCCCCTACACCAATCTAGATCAATAAAGATTCTTCCATTACAAAGTACTTGGCATTGTTTCCAGTACTGCTGCAACCCATCATTATTTTACCCTTGTCACTCGAAATCACGTAATGAATTACGCCGATACAACCCATTAGCTCAAAGAAAAGCTGTAAGCTTTGCTTTAGACATCCTTGCAATATACTTTAAGCAAAGACACACATTGGAAATGAATCACTTCCATCATCTTCTAATTAAAAGTGATTGATTGTAAACGGATTGTAATGTCCACCTTTGTCCTCGGCTGCAGCACTAAAAATGACAACTCCTCCTGTGAGACGTCTTCATGAAATGGTCAGATGTATTCCCCGGAGTGCATTCTGGTGGTTGATTCATTGGCATGTTGAAATAGCAGTTGGATATATGTAAGACTGCAAAAACATGCAGGTAGGAAATACGTGCTCTCCAGTCAGTGTGTAATACATCAAAGATGCTGAGTTTCCCTGATGATATGCTTGCCGGCATGATCAAGCCAACGTGCTTAAAATGCAAAATCTTCCTATAAAGTGACAGGGTTGCACAGTCAGCAGTAACACAAACAGCTATTGTGGAAGAAACAAAAGATAATGAACTCTTTGTTTTTCGGGGGGGGTTTCCCACAAGAACCCTAATTCATCCACACAAAAATATGATCAGTCTAAAACTTGGGAATGAACGTGAAAAGGATAAATTTCCTTTAAATATTATGAACACTGGAATTGTGTAAGGGAGCTGGACTATATGGAGACAACCCAATGCGTGCACATAAAAAAACAAAAAAACTCCATGGGGAAAACGTCCAAATGAATATTCATCAGCTTCAGTCTTGTGTGTGTTTGTGTGTGCTATTTTAATCCACACCCTGTTTACCTCCTATAGTATTTTATCTATGCCATCTATACTATAATAACTGTGTTTAAAATAAATAGAAATTAGATATTTATTTTAATGTAAACTAAGGATATTACCCTTACATAAACATATTTTCAGAAAACTTAATATGTAGCAATTCACTTATGTCAAGTTTATTTTTATTGCACATTTCAGCAGCAGTTTAAAATGCTTTACATCATAACGACATAATACTGAAGCAATATATATTGCCATCAAAACAACTGAGAACAATTGGTAGAAAACTGTCATCACTCAGTTTTATCTATTTAATGACTGCTCGACATTATTTTTCAAAGGCAGCCTTAAACAAGTGTCTGGGCTAATTTACAGTTTTCTGTTAATTTCTTCCAGATCGGAGGAGCATGAAAACTAAACACTGTTTCTCCATGTCAATTGATGGGGATGTAGAGTAACCTTGAACCAGAAGACCTGAGTGGTCTGGAAGGTTGAGAAAATGACATCAGAATATATGGTACTGCTAACTACCTAAGTGTTAGAATCCCTTATAAAGTATACGCAAAAAATAAAGTCAACTATACTATTTGGACCGATGCTAATTCTTGTTTCTACAACTCCAAATCTATCCATACAGTGCATATTGTCCTGATTAAACCTGTTGTACTTAGATTGCTCCAAGATTTCCAAAAAATAATAACCTTGTGTAAGTTTTATTTCCACCATGCTCTAATCATAGCATGTACATACTGGATTAGGTCATACATGTTGAAATCTATTTATTTTTTGCCAAATAAGACTTCTATAAACATAACATAAATATTACACAATTGAGCATATTGTTGTGCAACATCTAACAATGAATTTAGAGCTTCTTATTTACATCTTATCATTTATGCTTCCAACTGTGCCACTGTGCAGCCTGTGGTGGCCATATTGGGTAATGTTGTGAGTTTACCTTTGCAACCTGCAGAGGCTGTAGCTAGTCAGTACTATGAAACCTTGATAACTGTGAGGATTTTTGGGTATGCACTCCCACATATTACTTAGGAGTGCAAAAAAAGGCCTTTTACTGAATAGCAATAGTATGTTACCTATACTGTCCGGGGTGTGGTGACCGTTTTAGACCATAGTTTCTTCCTCAGCCTTTCAGTTCTGAGATACCCATATGAAGTGAGTTGGTACTGGTTTTAATCCAAGCTGTAGAAAAGGTATTGTGCATGAGGAGGGCAGAAGTAGATGCAGGGCCATGCCGATGCTTTGAACACTGTGATATAAGCCCTTTCCCAAGTGGGTTTGGATTTTATGAATGGAGGCCTTCTTATCTATGCTGCCAAGGCTGCCGATCACTAAATGCTGCCCTAGGCAAAGACCTCTCTCCGGGGTGCAAAAGATTCAGAGCGCATTTGCGAATCAGCCCGATTCTCCTGATTTTCAGAGCTGGAGGTAAAACATCTCAGCGTGGTCTGGGTAGACCATTACTTGGCGGTAGCATGGTGTAGTCCCTCGGGTTAGAGACAAAGCAAGGCTGCTGTGACACTGAGACGATGAGCTTCTGTTTCTCACTACATCAGATCATGCTAGGCATAGCATATGCTGCAAGCTGTGAGTATGACTTGCTTTGAACAACTATCAATATTTTGTCACAGTTGCGCAACAAAGTTTAGACCATGTTTTTTTTTTTTATACTGGTACCAATCTACAAGGTTTGGCATACATTTCTTGTAAATCTGAAACCCTGATAAAGACAGTAAATCTGTTGCTGGAATTGATTTTAGTCAAATATTTTACTTGTCTGGCCTTAGTGGAAAACTGGTAAGAACAAGCCGTGTATGTATTTAACATGAAAGGACAGAAATGTGAGTCGAGAACAAAATTGAACATCCAGCCTGAAGGCAAGTTGATATATGTTAGTGATACTAAAACAGTGCTTCAATTTTAAACTAATTTATTCGTATAAGAAAACAAAATATGTCGATAACATGCAGGGTATGTTTATCTTCAGCATAAACTGTTTTTAGTTCTTTCATCCAGTTCAGAGCTTAACTAAAAATAGTTATGCTCCAGTCTTGCTAAACTGCTGCCATTTTGCACAGGAGCAGAAATCCCTAGATGTGATAAGCAAAAGAAAGTATGCAGCTCTATGTGCACAACACGCAATCCAATCCAGCAGATTTTTTATTTTTTGTAATGCAATTGTTTTGTTCAGAATTGCCTTTATTTCGAAACTATTTTACCTATTGTATTAGTATGTCACAATATACCCTGACATGATTATTTTTGTTTGTGATCTGACAAAGTAGTGAACAAACTTCATAGGGCTATTTTTGGCAAACCAATATAGACAGAAATTAATGTAATTCATGTTTAAATCATCTATCATGCTATTATTAGTAGTAACCTATATACAGCAGATAATTCACAGTGCAGCTTAGATGCAAAAAACTATTGGTTTTAATTATATTTCTACTCTTTAGCTTTCATATTTTCTACAGATTCAATTTATTTTAGCTAATAAGAAGCTTGTTTATGTTAAGAAATGTTTTGCACAACAATCCAACTGAAAATATATCTATGTAGTACTTATTATTTTTTATTTTTTGGTTTTGTTTGGCTCTAAGTTTGTAACACTTTCCTCAGGTTTCAGCATGTTGCTTAATCCAGTTTCTTATCAGCTATCCTCCAGTAATAATGAGCTTGAGCTATAATTAAAGCCTTGTGGAGATAATGCAGGTCTTTAAAAATTACACACATTAGCATTGCTCTGAAATCTAATAGCGATCTAAGTACAGCAGGTTTTATCAGGAAAATATGCACATTATGGCTAATTATGAAAGATTTGGTGTTGTAAAAACATTGGATTACCATGGGTACAAATAGGAAATGGTTAATTTCTGCGTCATCTGCTTGTGAAAGACCTGCAAGTCTATTATTACACCTTCAAAATTTTTCTGCAAGGATAATAATGTAAGGGTACAGCTTCTAATGTCCTTAATTTACATTTAAATAAATATATAATTTGGAATAGGCTTTTTAAGCATTTTAAGAGTATATATTTGTGGATTCTAGCTAAACACAGGTGGTTGTGTTTCTTAACCTAAATAGTCTTTTGTTGACTGCACTACTGTACTACAGAGTTTAAATACACTACAGATAAGATAGTTGGACAATTAAAATTATAAAACTGAGTCGTAAGGGCTAAACTACTTGAGATGAAATTGGTTAAATAATTCTTAGAATTATTAAAATACAAAGTCAGCCATACACGTTGGCATTATGAAAGTCCACAAAATCAAATCCAAATATACTGTTATTGCTTAAAACACATGTAATGATTATTTGTTTCTAACTATTTCTGTATGTATTCCCAAATTATTTCCAGACATTGCCCATTATTACACCACAGTGTGGACTGTCATCCTGTGGAAAACCAAAGGACTGCCACCCTTTACTCCATTTAACGTAACACTGCTTTAAAGTAATTTGCAAAAACACTAATAAAAAATAAATAAATAAATTTAAAAAACACCTGCTTCTTGGACATGGTATTCTGGTTTCTGCCTTGAGCTACTTGCTGGAGTTTTGACACCTTTGTGCAGAGTTTCTTCTCATAGCACAAATGCAAAAAAAGGGGTCAATTGAAGAAAATGAAGAAAATTGCAATTTAAATATTCATAAGGCTCTTTGTCTTTTCCTCCCATTGGTGTTGGAGAGAGATCATTTTATTCCATTGTGGATTTTCGCAATTACCTCTCAACATAACCTCGATATGTCCAAAGTCACCTCTGTGCTCTTGAGAGGCGTTTGCAACCCTAACATAATTGTGGGGTTAGGAGAGGAAGCCTTCAGATTGGATACCCCTCAAGCTGACATTATTTCACATTTATTAAATAGAGGCACGTTGCTGCTTTGTCTGCAGCGAATTAATCCTAATGCCACGGCTATGCAGTCAGAAAAAGATTAGGCTTTGTTAAAGCCAAACACAGCCTTGTGATGTCAGATTACTTTTCTTTCTTTATGACAATAACAGTTTTTTGAAGTTGACATACTCTACCTTTCGAAAAATATGACCACATTTAAAATTTCAAATAAGATTTGATGTACGTAACAATGTGTTATGATACAGCCAACCCCCAACTACCCCCCTATTAGAGGAAACATGGCTTAGACAGGATCTTGGCAAAAAGATGCAGCTAAAGGGCAGCTCGCTGCCAACTCTGTCACACAATCATTCCAATATGGACCAACAGGACTCTGCTCCCCCGGTGCTCTGAGTGCCAATTACACCATCCAATTGAATTACGCCCTTGAGTGGTATTCATTTCAGTTGTTGCAGGATCTAAACATTGGCTTTATTAAGAGTTGCTTACAGAAAATATTGAGTGACCGGGCAGCTTAATTAACATATGAATAAACACAAATTGCAATGTTTCTTGTCCTTTTACATAAAAAAAAAATGTCACTTACCCTTTATTTTTGTACATCCTGAAAGGTGATTTTGGCCCTCAATTGCAAACGTTTTAGTCATGCTTTTCCACAAAAACTTTCAAATAATAGCCAATGCTCGGCTGGAAGTCAGAACAGAGACGGGCTGAAGCTGTGAATCAAAAGTCTGCAATCTTTTTCTGGCTTACAGTGCCTCCCAGGCTCCCGAGTGCTGCTCACAGCAATATCATTTGGCGTCGTCCCTGAAAAAATATCTTGACAAACTTTAAGGATTTAACTTTTTATTCAGCAATCACTAATACATTTTTAAATATAAGTATATATATAAAAACAAGACAGCATTTCATTCACTGGGCATTCTTTTAGCTATTGTGATACATTATGGTAGATTTAAGGAAAACACCTTTACTTTAGTATTTAAATTTATTTTTCTGATTTCAGTGAAAACTTACAAAACAAAATGGCTAAAGTGCTTCAGTTTTAAACCTTTTACTTTTTAACCTGTTGTTTGCATATGATAAAAAATTACTTAAAAATGTTATAGTTTTAATTTAACTTGTAAGTAGAGATACCAAAACAAATATATAATAATAAAGCCCATAAATCATTGTAGAAAAGGATTATTTGTAAGCAAAGTTAAAGGTATAGGAGAGGATCTTTTGAATAGGAAAAATCTCACTGGAAAATCCCATTGAAAATGACAGCCAATCAAACGACCCATGGTGAAAAATAACTGGCTGTAATAAAATTTATGCAATGACGTATATCACTAATGTCCCCACCCACCCGACCCGTACAATGCGCACTCATGTTTGAATTCGCGCATGCGCATATTGTTGTTTGGGAAGTAAAATGGGACGGACAAGACGCATCATTCACCATTGAAGAGAGGTTCTCCCCGTATGGCAGCGAAAATGGAAGCTCGCAAGACCCAAGTGTGAAAATCCCTGTTGATCACTGGGTACAACCCATTATTTAAATACACACACACACACACACACACACACACACACACACACACACACACACACACACACACACACACACACACACACACACACACACACACACACACACAAACACACGTAGTCCTTGATGACAGCCAATGTTTCTTGACAAGCTTTGATCCGACTGTGACACTGCAAAAGAGCTTTGGGACACAAAGCCAAGTGGCAGACTCTTTCCACTTGTTCCATCAACCTTGGTTCCTGCATTGCCCCAGGAGAGTTCCTCTTTTTGACCACTCAGTCTCTGACTGCTTTTTTAACCAAGTGTGCATGCCTACTGTAGGTAGGTCAGATGTTGCTCTGCCACTATGTGGGTCAAAGCCAGGAAAAACCGTATGTGTGAATTCAACCCTGTCAGGACGTATTGGTATTTTCCTCACCTTTTATTTTGCACTTTCTGGTGATATTTTGGCTGAATTTAAGACCACTGGGTACTGCAGAGTTGGTTTGCACTCAGAATCATTGCAGCATACAAGTAAATATAGAAAGGAAATTTCATATTAACATCTGGGGAAGTTGTATCTTAGTTTTTTTTCATTATTTGTAAGTTTGTTTATTTTTTTTCTTCTGGAAAATCATTGAACATTGCTATTGTATTTATAAACTTTAAACCTTTGTACATTTGTTATATTACAACCCCAAACATATATAGTATTTTATTTCAGATTTATGTGCTCGAACCAAGTGGACGTAATGGCCCCTAATCCAGCATTGTGCAATCATATATTTTTCTGTGTCTTTGTAAAGATGCCACTGGTATGGAATACCTCATAATTGTTATAGAAAACATTGGGTTCATATGAAACTGCTGTGATTCAACAAGGTGTTGTATATTTGACAAAATCAATTCAGTTTAATTATTTTATTGCTTGGACAATTGTTTTTAAAAAAAGGGTACTTTTTGGCAGACCTCAGTGAATGGGTTGTGGGGCATTAATAAGTTTTTCCTTAGATTTAACAGCTCCTTATTTGTCAGTAGAAAAAGGCTTGAATGGGAATGCTCCATGTATACCCAACAAGCTTCAAGTGGACACTTTGCTTTACAGGATAGCAACTCCCTAAAGCCAGTATGCTGGATTTAGAGAACCTTATTTTGCCATGCATTACCAGATCTCTTACTACTAAGACTACTAGTGAAAAAAGCTAATAATCAAGATGAAGGCACACAGCTGATAGGTTAAAGGAAACGTTGTGGTAAAGTTAAAAACATGGCCAGATTATAGAACAATTTCCAATGCTTTAAATGTGTTTAAAAGATTTAACAGACTATAATTAAGTCTGTCCTCTAAAATGGAAGGGTATGGTAGGGCCCAAGAGTCGTTGTACAAGTTTTAGATGTTAAAGAGTTCAACGCAACAGAAAATAATGAATGATGAAAATAATGAATCACCAATATTCTACTGGACTTAATTACATACAATACATGGGACTTAAGTTATTAATTCACCCAAACTTGATAATGGACATGTGTAAAATATGTTGGACACCAGTTTTTTAGTTTAAAGCATGGTCTAATAAAATTCCAGATGGGCAAATACAAAGTTGATCTACAAGTAGGAAGATACTTTAAAAAGTTGCTCTTCCAAATTTTCCATCCAGTCTGTATAAGCTTGAGGTTAAGTCAGACTCTATAAACTAATACATTACACAAAATCATGTATCATTTATTTTTCATTTGACTATTATGGTCTTTTTGCAACTTATTTTTTTCACAAGTACATTTAAACTTCAGTTGCAACATGACAGAGAGAATACAATAGCAAGGTACATTCGAAAACATTATAGGTCAAATAAAAAATATGACATCGTTTTCCGGCTATTTTTATGAGCCTATCAACACCAACCTTTTTTTAAAGTCAATTTTATAGCATTTCTCACCCACAAGTTCAATTATGTCTGGGTCCATTCATGGAATGCAATAATGTAGAATCCTTTGCTGGAAATGCGGATTGCTCTGAGAGATTTGATTTTAAGAAAATTAGCAAAACCATGCCATGGAAATTGAATTATGGACATGAATGCCTCAGTCAATTTAGTAGTGGGCCATAGAAAGTTATCACTGTCTTTCCAAGTTAAGTTTGTGTGTAATGTGTTGGAGTGGGGATGGGCTGTGTGTGCTCACCAATGTGTACACAACCCTGCCATTTCCGTATACTGGATGATCCACGTCTTGCAGAAGCACAAACCGCAGTGTTCCAGAACACTGCAGAAGGTAATTACAAATTAGCCCAATCATTGGATAGCGAGGCAAGCAGAATTCTCCAGCACATCCTATCACCAGAGTTTCCGTGGCCAGGCCAGGCTTGGACTGAGTGAACATGACTCAGAATCACCCCAGTATGACAAAAATGCAGGCAGGCATCCTGCCCGTGTCCAGCCCGTTGGGGACTGTTGTCCATAGTGAATGGCTTACCAGTGAATTAGTACAGAGGTGACTGGCTAGACTGCACAACTGAGAAATACCTAGGTAGTGTACCTCTGACTATTGCAGAGACACTATTTTAGACTATGTATTCAAATCTGTCTATGATTGACTGGATCTTTATTGATATTTATGGGTATGTAATGTGCCTTGAGATATTTTATTTCAATTACCAGGAAATAAAAAAGCTAAATTTAATGGAAAATGCAGAATTATTTTTTATAAATGTCTTTTCCACTAGGAGATGCTTTAAATAAGGAGGTGCAGCTATCCTACTTTTTCCTTTTTTCTGAAAAAAAAAATAGTAAACACACACTGGAGACCCGAAAGCAGAAGATGAGGCAAAGAAACAATTCTTTTTTTTGATTTAGACTTTGTGTTCATTGCAGGTACAAGAATCCCCAACATTAGGTTGCTGATAAATTAGGGATAATTATTCTCTAATAGGACATAATCATTAATTGTCAGACTTACAGTAGATGGAGACTTTTGAATGTAACCCTGAAACAGCCTGTGACAATGTAGATCGAACTGTATACCCACTTGTGTGTAAGTGAGAAAGGTTGGTAGCCTGCACGATTATTATTTTCAGTTTGTCATTGTACGCTCACAGTCTTCACGGTCATTGAGACTGATGATGCGCTCAAGGTAGCACGGCAGCTTTGGAATGGCGTATAGGGCAGCCACAAAGGGGAATACCAACCATTGAGATGTTCCAGTTCATGAAATGTTCAAATCAGGTGTTTAGGGGAGGGGGTAGCGGAGATTATAAAGGAGGATGAAATAGCGAGGCCAGGGCCAGACCACCTCATCTGGGAGAAGATGGATGGATTAGAGAAAGAGGGGGTGGACAAGGAGTGAAGGAGAGGTAATAAAGGTAGGAGGACATAAGGAGAAAGAATGCTAAATATGGCAGACACTTGAAGTTTGCATTTCTTGATTTTGTATCTCCAGTGTAGCAGACATTTTGGTAAATAGTTTTGCTTATGCTTCTGCCCTCCGTTTTTAGTTAAAAGTAGTTACAGCACAAATTAAGCAATGTGTTGTGCAAACACGATATATTATACATTCTGTCCTGCTTTAGAAGTCATAAACAACTGCACACACAGTTGTCTTCCATGTCATTTTAGCCTTGGGCATCAGAAATACAGGGTCTACGATAGCTGGCTTTTCAGCATCAAGGTTTCAAATTAGGTCTTTGTATGTTGATTCCCCCCACCAAATCCTCCCCACTCCTTCCCACTTTTATAGTAACCATGGCAACATGACTTGAGGATTTGTTAAAAAATAATGCTTCTCAAGGGTTGCCAACATTCACAGACAACTCCTTGGCTCGCGTTGTACACTATTTTTATTTACAATGTCTATTTCCCCCCTTCTTCTTTTTCTTACCTCCAACATTACTTCTATTTTCTGTCAATTTTCTGGTCATTTTTAAATAATCAGACTAGTTTGAATAAGTGGTGTATGGCAGGAAGAGCACAAACAGCAAAGGCTGCCAAAGAAAATAGGACACTGGGGAGCATTTGCATTAGTCCACCTTTCAGTGAGAATACATTGCAAGGGACCTCTAAAGGTTATATATATATATATATATATATATATATATATATATATATATATATATATATATATATATATATATATATATATATATATATA
>JAVLVB010001277.1:1499954-1510410 GCA_032876305.1 Orestias chungarensis
TATATATATATATATATGTATATTAGACATTTGCTAGACTCTATCCCATCCTTGAAGCAGTTGCATAAATTAGATTTTCTTCCTCTTAACTGTTTTCTCTCTCTATCCTGCTTTCTGATTGTAATTTACTTATTTTGCACTTTCTCTCTCACCAAACCCATGCACCACCATCATAGATCAAGCTTAGTTTCCTGATATGATTATGTCATTAGCCAGTTCAGGCTTTTGGCCTAGCCTAACACTTAGCAAACAATATATAAGATTCATGGTCCAGCCTGGTTCAACCTGATAAAATTCTCTCCCATTCTTTGGCCTTTTAATTGGAATTGAACTGTACTTATCTGATCTAATCCTAGGTTGGAGTTTAAATAATAAAGAATGACATGTATATATGCCTACATGTAGGTCTTCATTTGTGTTTGTATCTGTCCATCCATCTCTGGGCTCTCTCCCTCGATGCCCTGCAGGCATCTCCACCCTCAGTTGTGTGGCCGCTAAAGAATATAAAGTTTAAGCTGTGGCTCTCACTTGGGAAATATGAGTTGACCGGCTATTGCATTACTGTTTCTAGGCCTCACAACAGGAGGTTATCGGATTCCCCGAGGTTGAAGGAGGAGAAGGAATAGAGTATGGAATGATGGAATGTGTGCTGCTTTTTTATCGTTGTGTACGTGAACTTATTTATCTATTTTCCTCTGCACATTAGAGCTTTTACTTAACATTAAACAATATATAAATGGGTATTTTCAGGATTTCTTCTTTGTGGAGCAGATTATTTTGTGCTGTATATTCAGAATGAAAGCTCTTTCCTTATATCTGCTCCTCTTTGTTATTTGCACGATCCAATGAGCTTAGACATAAAATTTAGATAGCTTTCACAAAATAGCCTAGAAAAGATACTGTCTCCTATTTCATTCAAAATATGATTTAATTGTTAGTGAATAGAAAGCATGTTTGTTTATTTATAAAAAAAAATTTTAAAAATTAATCTCCAGACAAGCGTAAAAGATGTTTGCTGTGGTATGATATTTGTAAAAAAATCTAAAGTCAGCAATTTAAATAGGATGAACTACTGGACAGTTGCCAGAATCCATTGAGCTAACAGGAATAACTGTAAGGAGAGAAAAAATTCTGTGTAGATGCCATTAAATTATGTACTAACGCAATACTTTAGCAAAATATTTTTAAACATTAATTCCAGTAGGCCTACAATTGGCTTAGCATGCACCGAATCCAAAATGTCTGCATTACTCACTATTAATATGCTGTATTTTATGATTTTAAGTTTAAATTTAATTGTGTAACACATTCAAATATATATATATATATATATATATATATATTTTATAATTTTTTTTTTATTATAACCACAAGCTTGGCAAACACTGTGAATACTTTGATCCAAACTATTCCGTTTCGGAAAGTAAATCTTTGCCCTATGTCTCAAGTCTTTGACAATTTTGAAATGGTTTTATTCCACATTGGGCCCTACATTTGACTGTATCAAACTTCCCATCAACTCTATCTGGATTATCTTTGCCTGTTGAAGAAAAGCTTATCCATGGCATGCCACCACATTGTCCAACAGTGACAATGTTGTGTTCAGGATGTTATGCATTGATACTTTTCAAATGCATGTACCACATTGCATGTAGGCCAGAATGTTTTTGTTTTGGTTAAATCTAATATTTTAATGTTTTGTACTTTTTTGTTTTCCTTTGGGTTCTGATAAACTCCAATCATGTATTGTTGCTATTTTAAGTCAACAATGTTACATGTTCCTACTCTTGCATAAATGTAGTGTGTTTGCAGCACATAACTAAGAGATGTTCTGTCAACAGATTATTCCACTCGAGCTGTGGTTGTTTTATCCTACTGCTGAATTACTCTAGACACGTTGGCTTATTTTGTTATTAAGACTCTCCATGTTAGGCCGTTCCATTGAGTTGGTGTCTTGGTAGGTTTTACCTTTGACCACCTTTTTCCATTTTCTAATGAACTGATGAGATTTCTGTGACGTATTATAAACCTGTGTGTGTTATATTCAACCATGTTTTAAACTTCTAGACAAATTTATTCCAGATCCGTAGTGGTTCCGGATTTTCTCATGATGTTTCTTAATTTTCTCCTAAAAATGTTTGAGAAGTTTAGAGAACACTTGGATTTATATTAAGACTAACTTGAACACATTTCAACACACTGATGTATAATGTGAAAATTTTAAGGGTGAAAAATATGAAAAGACGAACATAGTTGACACCTTCTTTTTGTGTGTATACAATCCAAAATTATGCCACAATTCAATATTTATTAAATTATCTCAACTTTACCGAAGTGAAGGGGGTTTGGCTTTACACAATAACTCGCTTTTACTTGACAAAATGATCTCAGTGCTAATATTATTTTCCAATTAGCAGGAACAACTTTTATACCCTGGCCGAGGATTAAATAAGAAGGTTGCTTTTTTAGATGGAAATCCACACTGATCACAGCCCCTTGGCTGCTTACGCTTTGCTAAGTCAGGGTAAGCACTTTATCCAGTTGCCTTTAACAGCATGGAGCAGCGATGCTGCGAGTGCGTGGAGCGCTGCTTTGACACTGAGTAGCAGCTTAACAGGCTTATATCGGAGCAGGGGAGCGAGTCAATCAGCTGGTATTGAGTGACTCGGTAATGGCCAGCTTGACCATCACACTCCCCAGAGAGCCAGTTTATTTTCCATTAAGACTGTCATTACACTGGGAGGCACGACACGGCCTCCACACAAGACGGTCTTGTAATAAAACTGAGTTTTTATTTGTAACTACAGCTGTGTGAGAGAAATATCTTTTAATATTCAGAGTAAGATGTTTTCAACGCATTTTTATGGTGTAATACATTTTAAAGAATATCACTTTAAAATGTTTAGTGTGTATTTAAAAATGTTTCATTAAATCTAAGATCACCTTGTGTCCCAAACAACTAGATTAACATGAGACAAATTCCTTTAATCCGATTTATTACAGAAATTGAGCCATCAATTTTAATCAAACATCACTGTAATTGAAGGGCCTCCCATCTTTTTAAGGATAATTACTAGAAATGTCAAGCTACATGAATGCTGCCCGTACAACCGACCTTCAGCATAGATCACACGACCCGACATCACCCTTTACTGGAGGGCTTGTGCCATCAATTCGATGGAACAATTAGTCAACATTATCATCGGATACCCTCAACAGCATAATTGAATGCTGGTGAGTTACAGTTACTTATGTTACTTTAATTCACCTTTTAATACCTCCATTCTACAAAAGATCTAATATCCTGTGGTTTCAATACACATAAATAATCAGGCGGGGGGGAGTCGTATTGTTGGATAAGCATGCCGACTACGCATAACATGTTAAACTGCAGTGTGGGAAAAGTCCGGCGTCATGATTTCCAAAGATGTGGAAAGAAGGAATTATGTGAAAAGTGCGTGATCAATCATTATATTTTAAACAACTGGACAACGTTTTATTTTTAATTACTCAGTAAAATGTTTAATTCTATGTAACATCTTAGTGTTGGCTATACTACAGTATATGCTATAGCACTTGAATTACACACATTTATAATCATTCAAACACCAATTATTGGTTGTAAACCTTTTTTAAAACCATCAACCAAATACCACAGATTTGAAACCTCCCTATGGTCAAGTTCTCCGGCACTTTATTACATACACAACTGATATTGTATAGCTATTTCCTTGATAAATTATCCACCAAATTAACTTCAAAGAATGCCATGACTAACCAAAACACATTGCTGCAATGTCCATATCTATGTGATCACAATCTACCCTTCTGCTGATTACTACCTCCTTAACAAACATGTACCACATCCCAAACCATTTTTTTAACCTGACAATGCTTTCAGTTTTCCAGTACCCCCCATATTTACTAGATCAACCCAATAGAGCCATTTTGGGAGGTGGGGTAGCCAGATATTAACATCATTGATATGAAACCCTATTGTCTGCCGTAACTTGAAATGAAGAAAATAAAATAGCATTTCTGATAACTTAGTGCTAGTAAGATTTTCCAAATAAAGTACCATGGGTTGAAGTAGATGAAATTCAATGCAATAACCTAAAACCATTCTTACCACCATAGGTTAAAGACCATCTAGAATATAAATGGAATACTGGGACAAAGAAGGTGCAAAGATTCATCCGCTCTTCAATGAAACGTCCCTGTCCGCTGAACTTTGAGTGATCGCTCTCTCTGGGCCCCAGCAGAATGTCAAGAGAATGGATGAGACTGTGCAGACTGAGTGACACCTAACAGACAGTGGATGTTCCCCCTCAGAATCAGCCATTCAGCCAACCCGACCTGACAATAATGGAATAATAACTACTTTTTAGGATTCAGACAATGCTGGGTGAATTTTGACCCTTAAGTGCTCCCCTTGACAACTTTCCAGATATTTTTTGTTCTTTTTTTTGCTACCATTACTCTAATTTTCAAGACATAAGTCTATCATTTGTTGCAGTATATGTGTTGTGGATCTGCTTATTAGTCATGCACCAGCAATCTCACAGAATATTACGCATATGGTGACCAGTATAAGTAAATTGTTATGGATCTTTGATAATCTTCCTTTAAAATTGATAATTTTGGCCGTCCCACACATGGGATATCAGAAAATCAATATTGCTTTCCTGTGTCTACTCGTATGCTAGGTGGGTCTAATTGAAATGTATGAGGGTGCCTCTTCAATGATGTGTGCAGCCAAGGGAGTCGGAATGATGGCAAACATATGGAATGGGTCCTTAGACAAAAGAAACATTTGTACAATGCTGTGAGAGAAACAGACAGAGCGGCAACAGACCAAGGGTTGGAGAAAGATGGAGAGAGACCTGAGAAAGCAGTCAGTCATCTTGCTTAGCAGTATGCTTAATGTTCTCGCTTGTGTAGACATATGAGATATTTTGTGAGACTTTGACAGATTCACAGAAGACTGCAAAGGATGGGTAGAAATGTAAAGGTAAGGGAAAAAAATGAGACCAATGTGGATATCTGGAACATTATCAACCAATTAGAAACAAACGAAGGCACAAACATGAAACTCATTCTCCAAAGTTGTCACGTTTGATGAAACATGATGCTTTGACTCTCATAGACAGGATCAGTACTTGTAAATTATGATTACAGTCATCTCTTCAGCCTTCCCTCGCTTATCCATCCATCTGTCTTATGACATCTGCCTCTTTCAATAAGCTATTGACATTTTACTTAGACTGCACAGATAATGGCTGTACTGAAGCAGGGTCTTCTTTTTTGGTTAACACCCTATGAGTGCTATGAGGATGTATAACTGTTTAATGTGGACACTAGTATAGGTGTTCCAGCAGTTCAATGAATTGACTCTAATGGTTGTTAGGTGGAGGTTTCAACAAAAAGCTGAAACTATGCTCAGACTGACTGATGCATGCCAGGGGCACAATGTGGAGTTACCACACATAATGTATCTTATCAAATGTTAGACTTAATAGACGTCAGTGCTATCTCCAAAGTTCAGACATAATAAATATTTAAATTCCCGTTAATACTTGCACATTCATTTCAGTCTCTATTGAAATACACTTATTGTTAACTTCTTAAATAAATAGCATCTTTGTTAACACGTCAAAAAAATTTAATAAAATTAAAAAAAACTTCTTCATGTACTAATCATCTGTTTATTGGCATTGGCGAGTTTGCAACATTTCTAAACTTAATAGAGAGGGTTTTTTGTTTTTTTTCATGACAACCAACCGGCAATAATCATTGCTTGAGGCTATAAACAAAACTCGAGACATATGCCTACGGCCTTACTAAGGTTTATAGGAAAATGTGCACTGATTGACACTCTGCACTAACTGTGACTTAAACCATGAAGAAGAGAACAAGTATATGAACATTAAAGATTTATTCGAAACGTGTAACATCTTAAAGTATTACAGAGGAGGCCTTGTACTATAAGCCTAAGCTTAAGGGTGCAGAAAAAAGTCTGTTTCATTTAGTCCAGGCATTGATACAGCAATCTCATGTGAATGTGATTCAGTTTAAAAAAAATAGCTTGATGAGATAAAATCTGGTGAATACAGTGTTTAAATGTGAGAAATGTCAATCAGGTTAGAAAGTAGAATATGGATGTTTTGATGTTTATTTAGTGCAATAGTAAATGAAATACTAAAGTATTTTACTTTTTCATAAGTCTGTCTATTTTTATATGGGTTGACAAGTAAAAAAAAAAGACTGAAAACCAGGACTTATGTGGCTAGCATAGAGTTTATTGACATCACATGCACTAATGCAGAAGAGCTATTTTTATCCACAGCCATTTTTAGGATTTCACCAATTTTTTTCATCCTCCATTCTCATTCCCCGTATGCCACTACAGTGTTTTTGGAGCATGCAAGATCTAGCAGTGTGTGTACGGATTTGGTAATCCATTTGTTTAAATATATTTGACATGTTCATTAAGCTAAGCTGCTAAACCACACACCCTCACATTTTTCTCGTTTCTCTTTCAATCCTTTTACCAAAAGCTGCTTTTTCTTACCGCATTGAGACGGTAATAACCATGCAGTCAAATGAGAGGATGGCAAGCAGAAACACAAGCGCTCGTCTGTGGCTGCCTGCCACCTGAGCTACTTACACTGTAGAGTACACAGTGCCAAGACACTACAGGCTAGATGCGGATTGCATATTATTCTGGCTAAATAAGCTTATAAAGATCGAATCTCCAACTGAGGACATTATGGGAGCATAATATTGCACCCTGACACTCAGATTAGTATATGTTTGTGAGGTTTAGGTCAATCACACAGCAAAATGCACTAACAAGTATCAATAGGATTTTTGTAAGATGTTAAGTATTTCCTCAAAAATCCTTGAAACTATGCTTCTTCTAGTTCTAGTAAAAATCAATGTAGAAATCGGTCTATCTCTATTGATCCAGTCCTTTTTTTATTCTGTAAAGACAGGCGATGAAATAATATGTGCATTTAATTCAAAGAAATCAAAAACAAGAATACGAAAATTGTTTTAAATCTAACAAAAACTAGAACTAAAACAAACAAAAAATTCTCATGTTTGCATTGCATATCTTCTTGAAGATGGTGCACATATTCAAGAAGATATCCACCATGATAGACTGATTGTGATCTTTGACTAGGACGTCAAAAACCTGATGTCTTTCTAGTCGCTGTTCAAACAGTAACAATGCTAGCAGGTTGTACTGACAGACACTATTTACTGTGAATGTTATTATATTTAAAAACACTTTGTTAGCCGTCTTTAGTGTTCATACGCCCTTTAATATTGAATTCAAAACCAGTCAAAAGGGAACTGTATTTTTATGCAGATGTATGTTAGAATATTTCTTCTGGCTGGTGTATAAAGATTCTAAAATCATTTTTAGGTCAAGTTTGAATTTAAGTCAAGTTCAATTCAATTGTTGAATTTAAACTTACTGTATTCATTAAAATTGGCAACTTTGTAATCGATTTGCTTTATTTTCAAATTTTCCAATGCTCCTCTACAGGTAAAGTGACTAAATAAAATCTTACAAAATGACAACATATTATTTAATTGCGTTTTTTATTTTGTTTATATATTAATACTATTTTCCCATAAACTGGAAGATTTTACTGTATTTCTATATTTTCAGGGATGCAGAAAGGACAACCTCTCTAACCTTTGAAATGTTTTTTGTTTTTTTGGAGAGATTAATTATTTGCTTGAATTTAAAGTTTTTATTTTAAAATAAAAGTGCTCAATTTACCCAGAAAATGTGCAGATCATCATTTGTTAGCTGAGAGTTGAACTAAAATAGTACTCCATCACAGAATTTCTAAGTTGTGTATCTTCTTTTGTGACATTTTCATAGATAATAAAGAAGACAATCTTTCCTCACAATCTTTCTTCTCCAGAAATGTTGGGCACTCTGTGCTTGTTTACCCACCTGCTTTTCGAACATGTCCGCTGCCAACTTGGCATATTACCGTGTTGTTTCACTGGTGTCGGCAGGGAGCCATCCACGCCAGCTCCATGATTGCCATGATCTGGGTCGGAAAGAGTATTACATGGCCACCTGGAAAAAGGCGAACACCTGGGCGCAGCTTAGGGCCCAGCTCAACCATAATGCAGGTCTATTCTCTGCCAGTGTACACAAAACTCTCTCCTCTCTCTCTCTCATACTCAGTCTTGGTGGGGGCATGTATTTTCTAAAAAAGGGAAGAAAAATATCAAAAATTATCTTCATTCAGTGTACAACCTTGTTTTAGGCCATGTGAGCTAAGTTTTAGCTGCCAGAAGAGGATTCTGTAAAATGTATGGAAGTGAAGGAGTGTGTTAACCTACCATGGATGTTCTGCATATTATGTATTTCCGAGCACTTTTGCCAGAACAAAGATGTTTGGTGTAGCTAGAAAAGTAGTAGGAAAAACAGACTAATACACTATAGGTCTGTTTTTTTACATAACCATTTAATTGTCAAATCAATATTAAGGTATACTTGCAAGCCTTTAAATGGTTGTCTCTTAGCGTTTATTCCTGGTAATTATTGTTGTTAAAATAAAAGGGTTTATTTGTATGCTTAGTCTTGCAAAAATCCCCACAACCTGCAGTTGACCTCTATGACATCACCATAATCCAGTTGACTGTTGTTGCTACATTTCATGAAGAATTGTATTAAATTTTATTGTATTTGTAATTATTGTAATTTTTTTTAAATATTTTGCTACAAAGGCTTAAATCCATTTTTTCTTATTTTTGGAGCTAAACTCAGACCAGTAAAAAAAAATTCAAAGCTGGATAATCTAAAATGCTTACTGGATGTAAGTATAGCTGGTAATGTCTGAATCTGCAATAGGATACGATGGGGCCGAAGGAGGTCAACATACTACATGTTGAAGACAATTCAAATTTCTTAACATAAAATAGGGAAAAGAACATTAGAAAAGAAACTGGTAAAAGCAACAACTGAGAAATAAGAAATTTATGGGGGGAAACAATTACGCGTTCAATTAAAAGTAAAGAGTGCAAATAAAATAGCTGCAATTACTTTTCAGTTTTGATGAAACATTGTCACAGTGGCCTGTCTTACACAGCGGCCTGACTTGCGTCTTCAGGAAGACCATTGCCCCCTAGCAGAAGACCACGTACTGAAGTTCTCAGAGTATGCGTTGGTTTAAATGGCTGTAACATGTTAGAGATGAACTGTCTATTTTGTGAGTGAAAGAAATCAGAATTCTTTATTTGTCATTGTTCCCAAGGAAACAACAAAATATTTTAAGCAGCTCCAACAAAACAAAACAGTGCAGAGAAATAGTGCAAAAAGAAAATGAATATTATAAAAAAGTTATAAAAAATGTTTTATGAAAACAAAGTTATATAAAAATGTTATTGATTTGATTGGGCTGTTTTAGTTCATATATAAGTATTAGGTATTAGGTTCAACTGCGCAACTAATGGTAAACAATGGCACTTGCAGACTATGACTTCAGATTTGTTTAACTTGAGAAATGTTATTGCATTAACTTACTATACAGTAAAATTATTCCTAATGGCAAAACTAACCAAACATATTTATTGCATCATTGAAGGTGTAGCAGGTTTTTGTTGTATAACAGTGAAACATTAACTCATTATACAAAATATTTACAGTATTTAAAAAATTAAAAAAATGTCAGTAGAGAGTGGTGTTTACATAGATCTGTTTTTTTACAATATTCTTTCCAAATCAAATCAGCATTGCAAAGCAATCTGCAAATTTAACAATCAAGAGACTGTCTTAATGTCTTTTGAAACTTAATATTCAATATCTGGACATAATGTGGACTTGTTCATACTGTGTGTAGCCCCTGTTTTGTACTTTGATACTAACCAAAGTTATGATAACTCACTCTGCTTTATCAATGGTACACAGCTGACAGACAGCTTGCATAAGCATGTGGATGAAGTGGAATATTACTCTTTACCCTTGAGAAATCAGCAACTTGTTTTGCATTCTTTCTGGTCTCTTTTCAAAGGGAGTTTTAAATTCAAGGATAGTATGATGCAGAATTTTTCTGTTTTTTTTTTTAAGCTGTGGGACGCATAATGAGAATCTAGTCCATACATAGCCAGAATTTAGTTGATACCCACAGTTCATTTACTGAGTTGAGAATCAATACAACTGTGGTTGGATACCACATAAAAAGTTAGGAGGCACCGATAATAATAATAGATAACCGCTGTAACATATGTTACATTTTCCGTTGTATCGCTATTCCCTATTAATTGTACAAGATAAAACTGATTGTAAGATACGTCGGTATGCACCGATGGTCAACATAAGAAGACATGCTTTTAACAGTAAGTATTCTACTTTAGTTTGTTTATTTGTTAAAAAGCATAAATCTAAATAAACCTCCCAAACAGGATATGAGATTATGCCAAAGAA
>JAVLVB010001277.1:1510510-1529341 GCA_032876305.1 Orestias chungarensis
TAAAATGTCTGACATCTAGTCATCTTGACAAAGGACGTCACTGGAGGCCATCAGACTCAGACGGCTCTCAAAGGCATTCATCAGAGCAACCAAGTTAATCTGTTGAAATCATCTGAAGCATTGTGGCTGTTAGGGGGAGAAAAAAAAGTAAAGCGATATAAACGGTGATTGAACACAGATGCTCTGGAGCGATAATAAAAGTAGCATGAGTGTTACAGGGAATGCTGCACAACAGAAACCACTTGAAAAGGTCATACTGGGGGGGCGCAAAACGGCATTGATAAACAAAACCACACCACTGCCTAGCTAATGAGGTGGGAGAAGCAGTGGCTGGGTTTACCATACCTCAGGATTTGTGCTAATTACTATTCCTGTGGGTGATTGTAAGAAGGGAATGTCCACTGCCTATGTGTGCTTATATAAGCAATCAATGGCTTTAATTAGACTATTAGGTGGGATTCAGTCCCTGCAGACTACTCCCGAGCTTTAGGCAGGCTCATAGTTTGCCTTTGTGATTATGGGAAATGCACCACATCGTAGGTCAAGGATTGAAACCGTTAATGATGTCTTGTCTGAATTTACACACAACAGTGAGAGCCATACCTTACTGCAGCTATTATTGAGGTGATTACAACTGGTATATGGATAAGACACACATAATATAAATACTGACCCTATTCGAATGCCAAAGGAGGCAATTTGAATATAATTTCCTTGTTTATTTAGGATGCCAATGGATACATTTTCATTGTTCATTCAATTTCATTAATATTTTAGAAGATCACACTTTTTTTTTTTTTTTTGTAAATAACAAAGAGCTAAAATTCCTTCACTTTTGAAGATTGTGATTGGGCTTATGAACAAGTGAAACTTGTTTGTATAAATTTAATTTAAAAGACCTGTGATGGACTGGCAACCTGTCCATAGTGTAACACTGCCTCTCGCCCGATATACGTGCTTGGGATGGGCACCAGCAGACCCCCGTGATAAGCGGATTGGGAACAAAAAGCATGGATGGATTTCTTGTACAAGGCAAATAAAAAATTTTCTTTCTTATTTCCTATTTTTATAATTTTTTTCCTTGTTTCTAACTCTGTTGAGCTGCTTACTATTAATGTTTTAAAACTTAGAATATGCTCTATTCTGTGGTTAGCTTCTTGCTCCTGAAAGCCACTTAGTTACTTTTTACAGCATTATTTCTATTTCTCTTTATGGTAAGTTTGGTGTAGAAACTATCCCTTTGGTTTTGCCAATGATAAAAAACCACGGATTTTATTGATTTAATGTGGCTGTCAAAGTTCAGGTTTGAGTCTAAATAAGCCCCAGATTAATAGCCACAGATAATGATTTATGATTTATTTTCCTTTTGTTTACCTGGAGAACAAAGTTGTTGTTTTTTTAAGATACAAATGTGTTTTTATCAGAGGTTTTGGAATGCTTGTTTGGGTGTTTATACATTCTTCACAAACATGAATGCAAAAAGTTCGCTACCCAGTTGGATTCTGCTCTTCAGAACACTATCTCTGACGACATGTGCCAAACCTTATAAAAGATGGATTACATCGGTAGAATACCTGATCAGGGCCAATTCTTTCCACTACCTGACTCAAACTGGTTTATGACAGATTTTATGCTTAAAATGAAGCTTAAAAAATCCAGCCCACCTTGTATTCATGTTTCCAGCTGGCAGAAGTAGTGTAATGGCATGGGAATTGTTGGCACACTTTGGTCCCCATAGTGCCACCTGAAAATTGTATTAAACCCCAAAGTTTCCTGAGTATTATCACTGACCATTTCCATACCATCAAATAAAAATTAAAAAAAAATTAAAAATTCAGCCATACTATATTGTACGAATGGTTCTAAATATCAGAGGAATGCCTTCATTGTTTTGAGATTTGAGGACGGTTTTGAAATAAATAAAACGCCCTGATATACTTTAATACTGCTTGTAGGTGTGTTTTCTCCACAATGTCAGTTTCTGCTTTCATTGGTTTCTAGCTAGAGAGATAAAATGTGGTATACCTAATAGTAAAATCATATATTAGTAGGGATACATTTCTTAACTTGGTCATGTAAGTTCAGCCCCTAAATTCTCCAGAATTTTATTCCAGTATCCTATAAATGTCATTTTTGTGGTGCACTGAAAACCAAAATTGGCTTCCCGCCTAAGCCTGAGTCACAGGCATGTAGATCCAATAACACTGTGCTTACTGAGCAAACATGCTGAAAAAACACTAAGGTGCTTCTCTGTCTTCATATTTAATACTCCATGCAGATTTACTGACCCCCTTAGAGCTGAGACGCTGTGAAATACGAACCTTTAATGTGGGTATTATTTTCAGTAAGTCTTTTATCTCATTTTTATAGAAACAACCAAGGTGACATAAAGTAGGAGTTCTTGGCAGTAGCTTTCATCCAGTGAAAAGAAAAATAAAGATGTATAGAAGTGAGGAAATAGTCAACACTGAGAAAGCAGGTAATGAGGAAGGAAAAGGGGGACAAATGAAAAGAAGGCACTGCAGTGAGCTTATTGAAAAACCAATGCAAAGAGTAGCAAAAATGGTCCAGGTGGTAGAACACACGAGAACTGGTAAACTCAGGTGGAGGAGGGGAGCTCTGAAATAAAGAAACTGCCATTAAACGCCCAGAGGACGAGTATATCATTATATGCCACAAAGGAGATGACACCAGGGCAATCTAATCCACGACTGTGGTCTATTTGAATATAAAATTAGCTCCCAGCTTTTTTAGCCCTACTGGATGAATAAGTAGGAACTGCAACGTCTTACAATCCTTGATGTGATTTTCGGTGAAATAAAGTATTTTTGCGTAAATTATAGTTACATTGTTTACCCTAGAGCAGGAATGAACTGAAATTTCCATATATATATATATATATATATATATATAATATATATATTCAGTCAGTCAGTCAGTGAGTCAGTGGCAAAGACACAACATATTTAACCAGAGATATTTAAAAGCCTTTTTTTTTTTTACACTATGACCCAGATGTTCCACCACACCAGGAGTAAGCTACCTTTTTACATTAATAGAGACACGTGTAACCCATCTGCTACCAACTAAAAAGCTTGAGCCTTGAGCTACAAAGTACTATTTTATAAATATGTTCATGTTTTATGAAAGTTAACAAAATTCTATTTCTATTTTAAGATTTTATAACAAAAATAATCCTCCTAATATATTGAAATTTTTTATTATGTTCTATAAATAAAGAAATATAGGAAGCATAGTTTTAAGCTAACTACTTTTTAAAGCCTTTGCAGATTTAAGAGTTTGCATAAGAAGTTACAGAACAGTTAGAGAATAAATTATTTTTTATTGTTTCCAAAATCAAAAATCTTTTTTGTTGTTTGAAGAACACCAGTGGAGGCCAAAGAGAAACCTGTGGCTCCAGAGGCGAAGGTCAAAGACCCCTACGCTAGACCTTTTCGTTGTCCATCATTTTGACTGGGGAAAAAAATATATATATATTCTATCAATCTGTTTTTATACATTATTTTTGTTAATTACTGTTCAGTTGCATATATTGTTCTTTTGGTTTATTTACTTTTCAAAAAGCCAAACAGAGACTCCACATTGTGCCATCGCACATCTAGCAAAGTAGTACATTTAACTTTTTTCTTGGTCCACATGGATCCAAACTGTGCAACTGCTTGTGTTCAATCAGCCTTCTCAAGACTGCCTAAACAAGGGATTAATTTAGGTACCTACACAAGTCCATGATGTATTCTCTGCTTATACTTAAAATGTCTGCAAGTGTGCACCAAGTGGTCCGGTGTGTGAATTGCAGCTTGTCAGAATGAGGGCTGGTCTTCAGACTTTTATATCACCATTAAATAAAACAAACAAAAAAAACCGGACAGTGATAAAAAAATTAAAATAGAATCCGGTAACGCTACCACATTTATTTTTATTTTTTTAGCCACCTGCTCTACTTACATATTACTTGTAACTTGCCAGCTGTTGTTTCAAGTGTCACCTTTATAGAAGTGCTGCAGTGCTTCCAGAACGTATTTGCTGCAGTTTACTTTTTCCACATTATGTTATGGTACAGCTTATGGAAATTGCAATAAATTGATCCTTAAAATAATAGACACATTGTGGATTTGTTTCTTCTAATTTATTAAAATAAAAGAAATCACTATCACTTAAGTATTCACATGTCTGCCACGAAGTTCATAACTGAGCTGATTTTATCGACAATTCTTCAGATGTTTTTACAGGTTAAAATCCAATTGTTTCAAATTCAATTGCAGAGCACCGACATGGCCTCATTATTTGAACTTTAGCGGCTCAGAGCGCAAACACTAGGTTTGAAATTAACTGACTTTTTTTGTTTTTTTAAGGCTCAATTAAGCTTGAGCTTCTTAACTAAATTTGTCACTGGAATCTCATTAAAAAGACTTTAAACAGCATAAATTGCATGACAAATACTTTTCAAGGCTTTACAACAATGTCTTCTTAAAACTTTTGTGTAGCTGGACATTGGTATCAGGCTCAGTACAAAAGGAAAAGCACTTGGTTGTCATCTATGCAAGAGTAATAGTCTCATTAAAAACACTACATTTTTAGTCATTGAATTTACAACACTAAATGTTTATTCTGTGCAACTCTGTTTATATTTTATTTTCCACGTTAAAATCCCTAATAAAAATTTCGGCAGCAAGACTTTGCCCACAGATGCTGTGTGCTTTCTGTAACCCAACGCTTTTATCCAATCAATTAATACTCCTTTGAACTACAGAAAAAGTTCTTTTAGACATTAAATCGATGACAAAGTGAACATAGAGGGTTGGTGGGACAGACCAGGTTTTAATTTAAACAAAATATCATGAACACTAACACTCTTTTTGTGTCCTAATATTTTCATTTCACTAAATAAGATAGTCAGTGTAGTAAAGGGAATTATTTATTGCATTTTTGATCACTAGTTCATCAAGACTAAATAAACCGTTTAGCTTTATTACTACGTACTCTCTTCACTGTTGTCTGTTTCTGCACCTATATATATTTTAACATATTTTCTTTATTTGAACTTAGAACAAGCTAGCACTGCTGGGTTAAAGGGAAAAATAAAAATAAAAAATTCTACGCTAAGGTTGAAGTTGATGCAGCAAAATATGATGGACCTTTACTGTATATTTTATGTTTTAAATTTATCATAACATTAGTTGATGATAAACACATTCATAACAGTTAATCACTTGCGATTGCCTACATAAAAAGTGACTAATAACTGTGACTCTAACACGTACAGATAGACAACTGGTTATGGGGCTGGATTGTTTGGTGTATAGAAGATAAATATTGTGTGCAGTTTACTTCCCCCTCCTTCACCGTCTCTCACTGCTAAGCACACACTCGCACACCACCTCCTCTCGTCTCACCCGGGGAAAATATCCACTGTCAGTGCGAAAGATGGAGTGGAACAGATGGCATCAAAATGATTGAAACCATCTACAATAGTTTCCACAACTTCCCCATCCTTTTCTCCCCTCACACGAAGGATTTCGCGCTCTCTTTCTCTTCACCCTCTTGTTATTGCCCAGCTCTAACCGTCGTCTGGATGCATCATCCCAGCCAGTCTCAGAGTTCTTGCCAAAGAGACTCATGCTTTATGGAAGCCCCGCGGTGGAGCACAAAATCAGCCAAGGGGAGAAAAAGGGGAAGGGAGGAAAGGGAGAAGAGCAGTTGTGGTTGATTTTTTTTTTCTTCAAATGCTTAAATTCTTACCCAGTCCAACCTTTTTTCAAACATTCAACTGAATGTAGTTATTGCCTACAATGCCAAAGATCCCCTCGCCTACTGAGCAGTCCTTCCTCTCCACTTGTTCCCTCTCCCCCCTTTCTCCCCTCCCAGCCACACCTCGTCACACCTCCTCAACACTAGGCCAGTTTGCTGAGCACCACTCATGTAAATGAGATAGTTAGCAGATCAAAAGGCATGGAGAGGAATTTTTAATCGCACAAGAGGTGTTGATTAGTGTCAGAGAAGGAGAAACGTGGCAAAGTGTAGCCAGCCTCTATTACACCCTGACACTTTGATACATATGCTCCAGCGTGCACGCTACAATTTGTGCGGGTGTATCACAATGCAACGAAAACAACAAAGCGCAGACATGCAGATGGCTTTGTGCTTATTTTTGCATTTCTATACGTTGCCATGTGTCTTGGCACTAATGCCTGCTTGCCATCCCCTCTGGGAGATTGTTATCAATGCATAATGCATGACTCCATACCGCCGACTATAACAGCAATAATGTCGGCATGCTGAGTTTATGAAGAGGAGATCAGGTGATGGTGAAAGTGATTACAGGGCATAAAGTCTGCTAGCGATATGACTTTATTTTGAGCGGTAACTGGCGGGAAGGATGACAGTAGCTGAGGATGGTCCAGAGGAGGCACGCCAAGACACAGTGCTAATTAAGTGCTGCGGTTCAGTGACGGGTAGATAGGTGTGGGGGAGTCTCCTGAAAAATGTTCTGATGACTTAATTTAGAGTATAAATCTTGAGTTTGTGCATACAGACACCACATTCTAGATGTTCTGGTCTTGAAATGTTGCTAAACTGCTACCTATCACAAACCAATTACTGCTATTTTTTATCTTACTTTGTGGGAAATCAGCAAAAGAAGGTTTATAATGGTAAAGAGATGTTAAAAAGAAAATAGGTATTTTTATTTATTTATATTTACAAAGCAAACTTGAAACAACAGCTTACATACATCTTTAGCCACTCTGAATCAACACGTTGCACATACAGCTTCATGCGATCACAGGTGTCATTCTTTTTGGGAATATCGCTATGCATTTTCCCCCGACTTACAGATTCTATCTTTCTGAGACGTAAACAAGGATAATAAACAATTTTATTTAAAAAAATGATAATTTCATCAGGCAACCAGGCCTTGTGTTGTGCCAACCTCAAACTAACACGGTTGTGTCAAAAGGAATTTCGGCCAACTCTCTTTTTATATAGTTGCTTCAATTCAGCCTTGCTGGAGAATGTTTGTTCTTAAACATCCCGCTTAAGGTCAACACACAATCTCAATCAAATTTCAACCAATATTTCACTAAGCCTTTCCAAAATCATTTTGTTTTTCCTTAGTTTTGCAATTGCATATACATTTGGCGTCAAGTTAATCAAATCCCCTAAACAAATCATTGGGCAAGTCATTGCTCAATGATTTGTTTAGGGGATTTCTGGTAAAAAGCAAAGTTTGAGATTTATAATTACATTTCTGTACAGGAAGTTCCCCTTAATAGGTTTTTCCTAGGAACTCTACCACTGATTTTATTTCCTGTTTCTTTTCTATTATTACTAATGAACAATTACTTTAACTGGCCATTTTGTCCATAGCTTTAGATTTTAAGTCTTTTGTGATCTCCAGAATGAGTTGTAGATGAAAACCAATGTTTGTCACATCAGAAGGTTTTATCCATCTCTGTATAGTTGCTCTCTCTGTGATGTGTGTGGTTTTTGACATTTTAACCTACTTATGTCTGCTGTTTGTCTTTGTCTACGTTATCTACTGTAGTATACCTTAAGTGACTAAGAGAAGAAATAACATTTTTTCTAATATATGAAGCTCCTTCAATTAAACATTTAAGGGTTTGTTTTTAGTATTTTATCGGCCTTGTGATTATGTAACACTTGCCATTTGCCTTTTAAATTGGATCCGGTGGAGAATGTGTTCACCGGCAGCAGTCTTTATCTCTGAATCTAAATTTGAATTCCGCTTTCATTTAAGGTCTAGGAATAAATCAATGGCAGTTCAAAGCCAGGATATCAGCGGTTCTCCGTTCTGTGTCCGGGTGCTCGGCCGCACACTCCTGCCCGTGTCAGAATTTTCATCTTCCTGAGCTCCCCAGCTGCTCCCAAGGCTGCTCCAGCTCACTCGCACAGATGGCAGAAGGGTCGAGGCACTTTAATGAATTTTCAAAGGAGCTGCGTTGGCAATATTAAAAGAGCCCCCTAAACTTAAACATGCCTGACACTAGAGTCGCATGCATTTGCCCCAATGACATTTATGATAAACCTGCACGATTTCTAAATTGCCTGAGTGAATGCGCACCACCTCTATTTTTCTCCCACATACCCACACACACGTAACTTATTTATGTTAATCTGAAAAAAAAACCACAAACAAAAGGAGAAAATGGCACATCCTACATAGAGCTGGACATGCCTAATTAACTACATTGGATCGAGCTAGACGGGTCACAGGTCGGTTTTAATGATGAGTTTACATATGGCAGTCACCGTGTTGCCTTGCAAGGAAACGAGCAACACTTATGCTGATCCATCTGTCCCGTCGTAATGACTGCACCTGGCCTCAGATGGGCCATCGCACACAGGTACCCGAGCAGGCAGGACGGGCTGAGACAATTAAAAAGCAATAAGCAATCTCCCGTCTTGTCGCCATGTTGTTTACTCGTTATGTCTCATTATGTGTTTGAGTTGAAGATATAAAGAACTCCGTTCTACGAGCCATTCAGACAGTCGGCATACATGTTTTCTGTGCAATGAGGCCCTAAATGACTCTGATCTTAGACCTGATAAATTTCATTTTGAAATGCACTCGGAATTCAGGCATGTCCTTCTGACCTGTGTTAATGGGTGTCTAGTGGCCTCTGTTTAGGAAGCTGATTTGCGCGCTGAGAGAATCAAACACCGGCACAGCCTCTCTATTTACACTTCACCCGCTCACACCACTGACGATAGGAATCACAGCAATCTAGAGTTTTTACTTTATTTTGACTGCCCTCGGTCAGGCCAACTGAGATTCAGCCTGCCTGTCTTAACAAGAGGCTAATGGGGAGGGTGTTGTGTATGCAAGGGCTACCAGAAGCATCAGGGCTTTTCCAGCTCCATCTTCATCTCTATTCCATCCTTTGCCTGCACTCTAGGCGAGAGAGTATTTTTCCCACGTGAACGTATCTAAACAGAACTCCGCCTAAAGGCCCCTAGTCTCGAATCTTTTAACTTATGATCAGTTATCAAGGTCTGTCAGGCTAGAACTAATTCTGCATTTTAAAAAGTGTAAAACAATTGAAGGCCATACCACATGGCAATAGGGTTCATCTAATAACTTTTAAAAGTAGTCACATTTTGTCATGTTTTGATAGACTAACACAAATTGGTAGACTATTTTGTTTAGCTTATACCCACTGTTAACTGAACAGATGTACAGTTGTTAGTTTTTTGTTGCATGCAAACCTAATTAAGAGCTTCCTGTCATCGTCTAGTTTTATTCTTAATTGATGGGAGGAGAAAAAGCGACAGTAGGAGTACAGTACAGCACTCAGGCTTTTAAACAGGAGACAGCAGAAACGCAACATCTGCTGCAGAGCTAACATAAGCATTCCGCGTTCCCTCACTGTCACGCCTGAGCAGGGTTTAAATCGGTCGTCTCCAAATCTGACATCCTGAAGCAGTCTGAGCTTGATTTAAGTTTGTATTTTTTTTTCTACCTACACTAATCAAACTGCGACAAAGCAAAAGGGAAGTTCTGAGAATGTGTATTGAACAAATCAGGCAAGACTTTTCTTTTTTTGGAGGTAATGAATATTGACAGGGCCTCTCAAAATATTTGGAGAAGAAAAATTATTGTGATCAGTGATAATATCAGTGATATTAATATTACCTCTCCAATTCATTTCCTACCCATTCAACCATTTTTCTCTCTGCATTGAGGTCTTTATATTTGAATCTTGAACAAAACAACAACAGCTGTTTCAATTCCACCCTGGTGAATAAGTTAAATGGCGAAACAAGAAACAGGGGCCTTTTGCGTCATGGTCTAAATTGAGCAACAAGTGCTTGAGGTTGGACTATTCCTTCACGGCTGCCTTCCAGCTCCATTGCTTTTGATTTCCAATTAGACACCACTCAGTCCTGCAGCCACCTTGGACAGCAGACCTTCTTCTTCCGAGTGAGAGTGTGGCTGCAACCATAAGACTGGAAGAGAGACAGAGCAACCATTTTGAAATGAATCATTTGTCCTAATGATTAAAATAAAGTTCATAACTATGGCACAAACAGCAACAGAAAAAAAACAACTTTAATTTTAAGCTTAACGCACTTTGTGCGCACGTTGCATAGATAACCAAAGACCTGAGAAGAAAGAACCCCATTTAAGAGTTTGTTGAAGTTCTGGCAGGCGGACTAGAGTAGAGTCAAACTTCATGAGGAACAACACCCAAACGTATCCATTACATGGTCTGAAGCTTCTTCTGCAAGTTAATCTTGAAACATGGATAATGTCAGAAAGTTCTGACTAGGGCTATGAAAATAAGAGTGTTGCCAAAATTACTCTTTTCAGATTAAATGTTTCCTTTCATGTGGAAATCAAGACAATAGAGCCTGAATAATGTTGGGGGGATTCAATCTTTACCTGTTGCTATGAACTTCATGGAGCGTTATGACTCAAATAAAGAAACTACGTAGTCCTGAAAACTTTCGCTAACTATACCTGCAACATTATCCTTACATTGCCATACTCTACTGATCCAATGATTTGTGCAGATACAGTAGGCCAGACAAAGTAAGGAGTACCTTTACTGGACATTATGTGGGAATACTTTTCAATAAGCCAGCGTTTCTGTTATATTTGGTCTTATATAACATTAAGACTTTTTTTTTTTTTGAAAACCAGTACTTTAGGTTTAGTAATAGACCATAATCATCAAAAACAACAGTAGTTGACCGATAATATATTTACTTTGAACTATAAGAGTTACCCTCTAAATATTAAATTGAACACCCTTTCAAATAATTTAAACTTTTCAATAATATGGACGATTGTGAATAAAAAGTAATGGAAATGTTATACAACAAACTGTAGGTTAGGAGAGAGTTTTAGTGCTGTCCAAATGTAACTAATGCCACTTTCGTTTTTTCCTCAACTTATCTCGGATACGAATCATTACAGGATATTACCTTTCAGTTCTTTGTCTCCAAGCCATTGGGGACCAGAGGGGGGTATGTGAACATATTGTAACAGAATATATTGTAACAGAATAAGGCTAAATCACATTTGGCCAGATATTTGTCGAACATGACTGGGAATAAGGGAAGATTAACAAGGCAATACTTGTGTGTCAGTTCTTTTTTTTTTTTTTTCATTGTTTTAAATTTTTTTTCAACAACATACCTACCAAATCCCATGTTTTTGTTTTAATTTTGTCCTTGCTGCTGTGCACTGACTGTTCTGTGATGAATGAGGAGAGTCAAGACCTGTTGTGTCAAAACAACTGCACAACTGTGTGGAAGAGGATGTCCTTGTCCAAGAGCTGCAGTCTCAGAGGACTCACAATACACCACCAGGGACAATTGATATAACTTAAATTGAAAATCTTGGCGAAGGGTCAACCTTGCTTGGCCAAAAATAAATAAATAAGCTCATGGTAAAAAGGGATTTGTGGCTCACTGTAAAATGGTTAAAAAAACAAAGACCTGAACTGATATGAATTAAAATTCAGAGATCTTATTGTATTTGTTTTAAAAAAAAATATGCGAGAAAAGCTGCAATTAACAAGAATTTGGCTTAGTGCACTGTAGTGCTCCCCCTCCTCTACATTTTACTGCCTGCTTTCCCCGAGCCAGCTGAAGCAAGAGAGCTTGTACAAAACAAATTTGGTTGGTTAGAACCATTAGTTTACAACTGACCACTGGGGGGGATTCCTCCTCCACACAGCTTCTTCACAATTTCTTTTTTAAAGATACCTGGATGATGAGTTACTGCAACATTTAATTTCTCCTTTTGGACTTATAAAATATTATTTTTATTAAATGAATTGAATCGTGCCATCTTTTGGTAAAAGAGATTCAGTTTTTAAATGACAAGTTGCACGTTTTTTGAAAACCTAGTTGTTAAATGCAAGTAATGGTTGCAGCCTGGGGACATGTTTGGAATCCTAATTAAAACATTTTGAGTATATCAATGAATACTGAAGCAAGACGGCGACTATAACACTTTGAAGTAACTTGATCACACAGGCTATGTGTAAACACCACCACCACTGACCACTGCAAACATCCCATAATTTCTTACTGTCAGTTTGGTCAACACTACACAAAGAACAGGCTTCTTAGTTTTCTTTTTTGGGGGAGTTTTCAAAAGTTTCCTGCCATGTTTTGGGTTCTTCACAGCATAACTAAGTTGCTGAAAGCAGCTTATCTGCTTAAAATGGGAGACGGAGAATGGGTGGTGAAAAAAAAAAGTGTCTCAGTCTTCTGTCTTTTTCCTGGTTCACAGAGAGGGCTTATTGAAGGAACTAATTTTTCCCACTAGATTCTCTCTCCCCCATCCCCATTCGTCTAATCCACTTAGGCCCCCCATATCCTCTATTGGTTTTGATTGGTCAGGAATCCACATTTCCTCCCCAAGATAAGGGGAAATCAATAATCCTTGGTTGAGTGCAAAAGGAAAGCCCTCTTTAACAGGAAGATGTGATTAGAACAGTAGGAATGTGGACTGGTTCAGGGCACGGTATTTCATGTGTGCCTGCTACATATGAATGTTGTTGAATGTGTTATCATTCTTCCTGACTCAGGATTGTGGCACCAATTATTAGTTTTAAAATTGTACCTCCTCATGGTTATCTCCTTTTACATTTTTATTTAGTTGGATTTTTCCCTTTGGATGCTGTTCCACCAAAAAAGCTAAATGCTAATGTTATTGAAACCCCAGGTGTTTCTAGTGGCTCTTGATGTTTGACATCAGTCCCTGCTATCCCCCTCCCCTGGGCCCAATTTTCTCTGCATGAAGCTTCAAGGTCCTCAGCTGAGTTCTTTGTTTAGCAACAACATCCGCACAACAGTGTGAATGTGTGTCAGACAGAATGGTAATGAGTATCCCTGAGACCCAACCCAGATCTTTCCCCCTCCTTTTCGGTCTGAAAATAGATTTGTTCCTACATGCAAAACAGATATTGTAATCACATTTTCTCGTCCATGATCCACCTGGGGATTTGTAGCGTGCACACCAAAAATGTAAATGAATGCAGCGAGATAGACATCATTGGTGATAAATCACATTACCTCCAAACTCTTTGGAACACAACCAGACTGCAGACTAAGCAGTGATGGTTGTATATTAAGTCACCAATTGGCTATTTCCCTCACTGTACATCTTTTTCTACTTAGTTTATCCAATTTTTATGTATTTTAGCAATATTTATAAGAAGTAATATTGTACTTTAGGGAAGAAAATGTACAGAAAAAAGTCCAGTGCCAAACAGTAAATATGAAATGCAACAATTAGAAATTTTTTGGTCAATTTACAACCTTTGATTCCGTTGAGTTTGGACGTGCCGATACAAATCTTTCTTAAGGAATAATACATAACGCAAATTGTGTACGTCTATTTGGAAAGTTCAAAAATGTAACTTCAGTAAAGTAGCCAAAACCCTGAAATGTATGTACCTATTAATTTTCTTTCATTTAAGTGTTTTTAAGTAAATAAGTAAAGTTTTCTAGAAATGAAGCTCATCTTTAAATCTCAGGTAGGGAGTTATGGAGTCCCGCAGATTCAAGACGTTACAACAGATAAGCAATGTTAAAGTGATGGAGAATTCAGATTGTGGATTCCAGCAAATTGGGAGAAAAAAAGGGGGTTTTTAACAAACAATTAACAAATTTGGATGAAGTAAGTTGCGAAAATAGTAGCTACAATTGATCACCTGGAGATTTAAAAAAAGATGTATGAGCAAACAATGTATTCTTCAACACACTTTCAACCCACCTGAAACAAACAATTAGCTCAAACTTGATGGAATGCTAAAAATTACTGACTAACCAAAAAAAAGGCAGCTTATTAGAATTTAAGCTACATGGTACACAAACCATTATCCTTTATCCTGAGATAACTGAAACACTTATTTTGCATCTATCCATTACTGTGAGGAAAGGCGATTCATTTAAAACATGTCACATAGATAATAATCCAATGATTGAAAAAATAATATATGAATAGAACATGCTTGGTACATATTTCTGTTCAAATAATTACAAAACAAAACCAGGAACAAGTTGACCCTTGGGGCGTTTTCAGTTATTTAAACATTCTATAACTGTGAATTCTAAGCTTTCTAATAATCTTTAACACAGATAATTTAAGAAAAACATCTTGGCAGACTGGAAACCCGTTTGATCTGTTCGTTACTTTGTAATGGGACCACCCTCCCAGCATTGACTGTCAACAACTTGTTTTAATTGTGGGCCGTATCAAGATCAAAAATGTACTCAAGGCTAAAGTTAGCTTAAATTCTAATTTAAACCAGATATGTTTTTTCTATTTTTTTTCCCTTAGTACTTATAAATGTTTTTCCTTTTGGAAATGACATCTAAATAGTTTTATTTTTATTTTTATAAAATTAATGCAACTTGAGCCTTTTTGTCAGTAATTCCCATTTTATTAAATAGTAAGGACGCCACTGCATTGCATTATCTTTATATGCAATGAAGTTGTGTTTCTTTGACATTCTTTAAGATGGTTACAATAACCGAACATTCCATTGATGGGCTTTAGATGTATGTCAGTAATCCATAAAATGTAAAAGAAATTAGCTCTACTCAACTTGCGCATATCTAAATTCAGAGCCAATATCAAAACACTTGAAACACCTGGAAATGTAACAAATGAGGCTGGATCGGAACAATTTAATGGACCTTCATACAGATTTTCACAGGGGTTACAGTTGAGGTGGTTTGGTCTGTAAAGCAAAAGAGTGTTTATAACATTTTCCATAAATTGTAGTACAAGTGATTACAATGTTGCTGTACCTTAATTAACACATTGCCAAAGGGACTATTCTTAGCTATTCACTTATTCTCATGGTGCGGAGCTGTAGCCTTTATGGAGCATATTGTCCAGCAGTTTATTATGCCTTTGGTTCTGTGCATTGAAAGTCCACAGACTAACAAGCTTGGGGAGACGCAGGAAATCCAAGCACACAGAGTGAGATAATAAATTATCTCAGACTTAAGGGAAAAGGAGCACTTTTGTGTGTATTGGTATGAGTACATTTTTTTTGCTTATTGTAGTTATATAACATTGCTAAAAAAAAATAAAAAGACTTGTTGGTAATGGATTAGGTTTCAGCTGGAACCCTTTTTGCATCCACCCTTAAAATGTTGAAACAGCGACAAATATTAATGCAACTTGGACAAATGTAAGATCCTTAGGGGAGATGGTCAACTATGTTTTATGTTCTCCTCTATATTGTCAGCCCCTTTTTTCACACAGACTGTTCCTAACCCAGAGTTTGTATAATGCGAGGAGACCATCATTTTTCAACGGAGCATGTGACAACCTCTGCCTGCCTTCAAGTTTAGCTTTCTGTACATTGTAATGTGCTGACATTTTCTTTTTTTCTCTCTTTCTTCCCTTCTTATACCCGCTGCCCACCCTGCCTTTGTTCCACCAATGCCACGCTCACAGATGCAACCAATTTTTCCACACTAGGTAAGTCATTTTATTTTTTGTAGCACAGTCCTCAAGAGTGAGTTTTCTTGTTATTTTGGGAGTGATGGGAACACATAAATGTTGTAGAGAATTACAGAGGACTTGGAGCTAAAGTGATGCAGAGATGCTGCTGTTTGCCTACTTAAGGTATGCAGTTCTCTGCAATCTTCAGATATCCTATTCTTCTCTACATGTAAGAATGCCCACTGGTACAGATTTTCTTTTCTTTTTTTTTTTTGCAAAGTGGATTTTCAGCTGTGTTCTTCAAATTGAAATGTATTCAGATGAAAATCAAATGGCCCACATTGTTTAAACAACACGTCAGCACTGTTGACTTTACCAGCAATAAATGGATGGTGTTTGTGTTCACACTACAGGAAGTGGGTGGAAGTTTAAAGCTTACCTTACTATTCTCAGTAAACACATCACAGCTCAAATGTTGAAATTCGGGTTCATATGAGATGTACACAATATATTTATTTGCATTTGGAATCGCAGTCATTGCTTGCAAAATTGTGATCGCCAAATATTGCTTTGATATGTATTTTGACAGGCTTTTGCATTCTGCATGTTCAAAGAGATTTGACCGATTGATTGGATTTTCTTTAGTGGTTGAGTTACAAAACCTCACGAGGAATGTTGGAATTCTCTTGCTGATGAAGAAGAACAAAAATGGCATGGAAATCTGATTAAATCACAACAGATATTATCGTTTCTCTCTACTTTATACCCATTTTACTTGTTATACTGGTGCTCAAGGGTTATGTACTATATTGTATTGTGGTATGAAGTAACTGACCTTTTAGAGATTTGGTTTATTGCCACACTAACATGTTGCCCACCATCAAATAATCATATTTCCCCCTTTTAATCATTTAACTTTGATTATCTAAAGTTATGAATACATTTTTAGTTTCACAAACCAAATCCAAGCCTTGTTAATGACCTGCAGAATGACTGAATCACTCAGATAGAACCTGTCTGACACACAAAGTAGGCTTAAAGATCTTGAAAACTAGTTACAACTAGATGCTAGTTTTCAAGTGAAAGCATGGGATATTGACAAACCAGGAGTTTCTAGCAGCAACAACAACTCATTCAGAAGGAGATAAGAGAACCCAAAACACCTTGTAAGGCACTGTTGGTCCCAATAGGGAAAGGTTAGGTTAGGTTAGTGTTCATGATTCAACAGGACAGATAACCATGAGAAAGATTGTGTTAAAAAAACAAAAACAACAAAAAAAACTACCTCCTTTCATGAGTCCCAAAGGCACAAACCACTGCTGACCAAACAGTATTCAAAGGTCCCTTGGAGCTAGGGGAACATATTCTGTAGTCTGATGAGACCGAACTGAACAGAACACAGATTTGAGGGGAAAAAAACCAACAACAACAAAAACATACAGATAGTCACACATATTCAGGACTTTGACAACTTGTTACTATTATAGGAATCATAAATTCTACTCTTTACCAGACAATCATGAGGGATAATGTCTGGCCATCCCCCTTTTGGGAATCAAGACCTTTTCATCATTTACAATCACCAGACTATAAAATGCTTCCTTTGATCTTAGAAGTGCAGCACTTAAAAAAAAAAGTTATTGTTTGGATGTTTGGGTCACAAACTATGTTGCTTTTACTGTGAAGCAAAACTTTTACCAAATAAAAAAAAAAAAAGTTGCAGACATAAATTCTGTCTGTTTTATGAAATCTTCTCAATATTGAAAAAAGCCTGCTGAGGATAAAATATATAAAAGGAGTTTTCAGTTTGGAAGGAAAGAATCCTTTCTTGGTAAAAGAAAAAAACCTCGGCTGGATTACAACTAAGAGGTTAAGAAGCACATGAGCTCACAAAAGCACAAGAGCGAGGCCACAAGAGGATGACAGTCACCCTTTGCTTTATCTGAGACAGATGACAGTAAAGCCTATTTTGGAGCAAACACTCCTGCACTCAGATGATCAGCAGGGAGACAGATCTGCAGATGGAGGGAGGTTGTTTCATGAAGGGCAGAACACACTGGGGGTGAATGATGCAAGGGGAAAAAAAACCATGCCGCTATTAATTTTTGTTTACTACCCCACAGTTGGAGCAGCAGACCGCAGCTCTGTGGAGTAGCCATCTGATTCTTCTTGGTTTAAAGGGGTGGCGCTTTTTTGTAAATGCTTAAAGACCTCTCCAAATTTTGACTGTAAGTTCAACTAAAAAAAATTGAATATATTGTGAGTTATTGAAAGGTTTCTGTTTTAAAAGGGTTAACTTTTTAGACCTCAAATCGGAAATTGAAGTCGTCTGTTATGTAAAGACACAGCACTGGCTTACGCTTCAATATTTTCTGAATTAAAATAATAAAAGCAGCTGAAGTATACCCCTCTGTAACCACTTGCAACTGCCAGTTCAAACACTAAATATAATTCAAAATGCAGCATTGCTCAAAGTGGAAACCATGTTATCACAAATATTTACACTCTTCCCTATTTTTTCTTGTAGGACTGCACCTAATCATTTGTACAGGAAAATCATTCCTTTCCTGGATCTTCTGGTTAATTGGCGATAGTGTGTCAAGTAACATTGTACATAGTTTTTAGGCCAAAAGAAACTTTCAAAGTTAGTCTGGTTTTCTGCAAACTATTTTAAGTTATGCTACACAGACAAATCTGTGAGCAGGTGACTAGGTGAATACTGAGCCTCAGATTTGTGTTTGTGACTCTATAATCTGAGAGTTTCAAGAAGTACTGAAAATGTGTTCCTCAGGTGTATCTGCAACATTATGATAGTATCAGCAACGACCAAAGGTAGTTTGATTTTGGTAGTTTATTTATTGTGAAAATATCTACACATATTTAGACTGAAAAGCAAAGATTGTCCCTTGGATTATACAAGACTTTCACATTCACCAGCCTGAGTGCTGTTAATCCCCTGCTTCTGTAATTTCTCGTTCCCCAACAATACGCAGAGTCCCACTAATGTGATGAAGAAATTATTAATTCCTTTTTGACTCAAATCAGGGAAAACAAGCATCGAGGTAAAAACCCCAGATAAGGATATGGGATCATGATCCAAACCAAAAGAGGCAAAAAAAAAACATGCTCATCTAGGCACATAAGAAATAACTATAATACAAATTCTGTCACTTTACGAGCACACACTAATATACTTACAGATTGACTGCATTTACTGAACTCCTGCATTTGATTGGTTGCACTGGTTTTAATTTAGGGGTGTCATCTTAAAAAGGCTATATATATATATATATATATATATATATATATATATATATATATATATATATATATATATATATATATATATATATATATATATATATATATAT
>JAVLVB010001277.1:1531363-1554501 GCA_032876305.1 Orestias chungarensis
AAAATATGGCTCTAGCTTAAATCTCAATAGATGAATGCTTTCCTGAAAGCATGGGTAAAAACCTATGTGATTCTCAAGCGTCTAGAAGCTTTGGATAGGCATGTACCCATATGTCTTGTTTTTGTCATACGTCTTTATATGTCATGAAAACACGTATGTGTGTGTGTGTGTGTGTGTGTGTGTGTGTGTGTGTGTGTGTTTGTGTGTGTGTATATAAATATTTATATATATATATATATATATATATATATATATATAAAGATCTCAGATTTGCTAACCAATCAAACATGGATTAATTATTCAATGCCTATCGCTAATTTGATCACTTTAAAATACACTTTTCAACTTTGTGAAACCTTGTATTTATGTTTAAAAATCACAATGATATCAGACAGAGAAGAAAGCCATGAATTTATTTATATTGGATTACTAATCAATTACAGGTCAGATAAAGGTCACTTTTTTGAAATCCATTGTCCTATTACCCTCAATAAAAAAGTTACGTCATTTCCAGAACATCATAGTTTAATGATCGTGCCAAGCTGTGCTTGTGGCAACTTGAATTTATTTGGTAACATATTCAGATTACCAAACTATGCGTTTCCCTCGCAGTGCTGCAGCCGACATTCCTGAACCAGTACGTTTACCCTGTTGGTCCAAAAAAAATTCCTGCTTTTTACTTCACATTATTGCAGGCAGTTCCTCTAGTGATCCGTTACATGCATAACTTTATATGCATACTAAGAGAGTAATCAAGACAGTTGGTTTGGAAGTGTAAGACCATATGTAAAAGTAGCAGGTCCTCAAGGACTACAGTTTAAAACATTGGTATATCCACTCAAATAGGGGTTGCTGTCAACTTGACAGTCGTGAAGGATAACCCATAAAGGTTAATATATAAAGAAACCAGCTGTTGAAAGTGTTGTTTCTTAGCATGTTACTGGAAAGTTTAGTGGAAATGTTGAAAAAAATGTGGGGAAAAAAGGTGCTTGAGCAGCATTAGAGGGGATAGTGAAGTGAGGTTAATTAAAGAAATTCCAAAAATCAGTAATACAATTTTTGTTTTCAGTTATGGATTATTTAAGTTTTTCAGATAGTTTTTTTTTTTGTATTTTTTCAAACATCAAAATGAACTAAAATATAAAGAGAATCACCAATTAAGATGGCCCTTCAAATGTACGTAGTAAGGGAAATCGACATAATTAATTCATGTCTACATGCCTCCATTCCTGTGGAAATAAAAAACAAACGAAGGAAAAAAAAAACAATAACGACACCAAAGAACTCTTGCATATATTTTGACTTCCAGAGAAGACCACACAGTCTATATGTTTCCCCTTTTTCGTTAGACAACTTTAGACGAGGAATTACAGATGGCTTTTTATGCCAACAGAAGCTTAAGGGTTTTTGAGCGGAAAGAGTTCATTCCAGCATTGTCAGTCGTGAGATAGAAGCTTGTGTCTCTTAGACGAGGTTTGCACCTGTTATGATTGTATAATGTCTGGCAGCATTCCCTTCAAACAGGAATTGAGCAACATTAGATCAGTGATATGACACTGGCAGAGAGGGGAGGAGAGTGATCGCTGGCTGCTAACTTAAGCCAATACCAGTGTGCTGTCTAAGTCCAAAAGTAGTCTGTTTACTTATATAATCCATTATTCAAATATAATGTAGCAAGCAGCATATCCAAACAATTTTAAAGTTTAACCATAAAGATTTCTGTGGTCTTTTATTTTCTTTCTTCTATGTATTACCTTGTTCACAAACTCAACTTAGATAGTTAAAAATGGTTGTGACTGATTGCTCATTAGAGTGTCTTGCATATAATTTGGATTAAGGACACCTAAAGGATCTTTTAAAAGGTCACTGTTACAATCCTATTTAAAAAAAAAATAATATTAAAATACATATATAAAAAATATAAAAAAAATTGTGCCACACTTCATTTGTTCTTTGTTTTTTGGTTGTATATAGGATTTATATTGAGGTGCTGGTATCCCTAATAAAGGATGCAGATTTGAACCCATAGGTGACCAATTTTTAATTTTATTTCATTAGGGACTTACTAATATGAAAATATTGACTCATATTGATATCCAGCATTTACATCGCTTTTACTCCCAAAAACATATATTTACTGATACCACACTGTAAATACCACTTAACTTCCCTCACCCTTTACGAGGAAAAGTGACATATTATTTTCGTGCTTCAATTAAATACCAACACTATTGCTCACTGAATTACTATCACTGTGACATGATCAATATACAGTGTATACAATACAATATACAATACAATGAAAAAAGCTTTAGCAATAGATATTGTAATATCTCTAAATAATCCCTCCCCTGTCAAAATGGAAAAATAAAGTTTGAATAAAAAATATCATTGAGTATAGGCTACTGTGATAAACTTATATTAAAAGATCTACCTTTTCTTTTAACACATGATCTTCCATTCTAAGCTCTTACTGGTTTTGTAATCATATGCTACACAACATCAGTTTTAGGTAAACAGAGGTTTGGCTGACTGACTGCATTCAGGTGTTGGGGCTACTTTGATGAACAGATGGGTTTTCTGTTATTTTAGTCGCAGTTGCGTACCGTAGTACCACATCTCTGTAAGCTTAGCTGGGGAAGAGTGTATTCATCAGTAACTAACACCATATGGCAATGGCACACTAAGGTGCCATTTGCTCTTTTTCTCCGCTTTACTTGCTGTTGTATGACTAGTGCAGAAGCCAAGCATTAGATGCTAACTTCACAGGATAAAGTGTGTTCTTTTTTTGTTTGGTTTTGGGGGGTTGAGCACTCAGCCTCAGATCCTATGTTTTCTGTTTGATCAGTGATTCAAAGCGCTGCAGTAATTTATTTACTTATTTATTAATTATGATACAGAAAGTTAGCCTTACAGAGTAAACCTGTCTGTTCTTTTAGCAGATTTATGTGAGATTTATTTATTTATTTATATATTTTTTAGGGCTTTTAGAAGTTTCGGTCAAACTTATTTTTGCCTAATTGGGAGAGAAGTCAAAGGCAATTTATATAATCCCTTCTATGTCAGAAAGGGTGGTATTTTTCCTGTTTTTCGTTCTGAAAACAACCCATACTTGTCTCATTGTGCCAATATTGGCAGAACCCTTACTGAACGATTTCCCATGTATTGATTGTTTATTAGCCTAGCTGTCAATTACATTTTTGATTTCAATCCTCAAGTAACTAAGCATCTACAGATTGCATTAGAGAATGGTGCATTGATATATTTTATAGTGGATTAAATTTACTTTGTGCACAATGAATTAGAAACTACTAACTTCCCTTTGAGCTTTGTGACATTTGGTGACATTACAACCAGACATTTTATTGTAATATACTGAAGTTGTGCTTTAGACCAACTCTGCATTGCAAAACTCTGATCTGAAAAAAATGTGAAATGTGCATGCTATTTTTTTAATAAATTATACAAATCTGAAAGGATTGGTAAACATTTGTATTTTTACCATTATACTTTGAGACACTGTGAAAAAGGTTCCTGGTGTGGAAGAGAATTATCACAACACCTCACCAACAACATACTACTCTCATGGTGTTAGAGGGTAATGGCAGCTACTATGGGAACACTTTTCTTCAGTATAGATGGGGATGCGGATCAGTGCTGAAGGATTTACATATGTAGTTAAATTCTGTTCAGAAATATGGTAAAAACTGCATGAGATTAAAGACTCTTCTTCAAGTGGGACAGCAGCCCTAAATATGCAGCTAGAGCTACAATGGAATGACACAATACAACATGCTAGGTTCTCCTTATACCGATCCCTATGTTTACCAGTTTGTGGTACAAACAAAATTTTACTGAAATATAAATAAGATCAAATTGGATAATGTTCATAAAACAGTTAAAGTCCGTATAGTTTCTTGCTTAAGTGAAATATAGATTTCTATATGAATATATAAATCTGTTTGTTTTGTAAAGCGCTTTTAGATTTCATGTATTGTGCATTTAAGGTATATAAACTGAGCAAAAATGCACTGAATAGATGCATATAAACATTTATGCACTTGTGTCTCTGGGAAACAAAATGCGTAATTGTAACAGTTGTCTGCACTTTTTTAACACCGTGCCTAAAGGTTAGCTCTTATTATATAGCCGCTGTTGTTCAGGAAGAATTTAATACTTTCTAATCACCTCCAGTGCCTTTTAGGTTTATTCCCGCCTGCTCAGTTTCCTATTTGACACCCCTTTTCTGCTAAGTCTCTTCTTGAGATACACCACAGCATGCATCCCACTCTTAAATCCCCTTCAGCCTCCCCCACTTCCTTATTGTTATTGCAGCTCTCTCTAATAAGCAGCATTAATTAGGGTGCTCTTCAAAAATAAAACTTTCAATTTTGTCTGCAGGGTTTGGTCATTAAGTGAACAAAGGCAGTCAAACGGCTGACACAATAGGCTGAGCTGATTAAGTGTGCAGTCACAACAAAAAACCTGGCTGGGGAACAATCAGACAGTCTTTCTTGGTTTTATCTCATATTGTTTTGTGTTGTTTTTATAGACAACATAGTTTGCGAACTTACTTCATTTTATCTTTACAATTCAGATTGAATATAGGACTTTGCATTTGGAAATGCATAGCATGAAATACACCTATTTAAATTGCAACCAGACAATTTTTATTTATTTTTATTTTATTTTTTTTACAGTTTACACTTGTCTCATCTGTGCTAAACATACATAATTTGTGGCATTCCTTTACACAGAAAAGATTAAATTGAACTAAGGAAACCAATTACTAAGAAAAGAAAAAAAATAATACCAGCTATTTATATATATGGATGGTAGCATGGTAAAAAAAAAAAAAAATCAGTGAAAGTGTTTCATGTGTTAGGAGAAGATGGGAAAAACACACAAAAAAAACAAAAAAAAAAGAAACCAGAATGAACAAGATGAGTAAACACTCAATCCAATAATTTGCTGCCCGTTAATTGTCTCATTTAATAAATAGTAAGCAAGTAAGTAGTTGAACAGGTGTATCGGAAAAAAGGCCGGTGAAATATATATAGTTTGTGATATAGTCCGTCTTTATTAAATGTTTTAGCAATAACGTACTGATATTAACATAGCAGATAAGTCTTGTGCTCTCCTTTGAGAGGGCTCCCGGCCCAAGTGGGTTGGCACATCCTTCATCTATTTTGGCAGTACATTTGAGAGCGATAAAGACCACTGGACAGATTCCACCGCCTTGCCTCTCAAAAGGTTGAATGTCAGAGGTCGCTGGGTGGACAACCCATCTGCTGCTCTGGCACTGCCACATACAGTGCAAACTAAGCGGTTGAAATGAGAAAGAGAAAACGGTGAATTTACCAGAGTTTGACTGTGGACATGTCTTGCTTGAATTTGTGTCCACAGAGGAAGGAAGAGTTTTGTAGTCATAAAAATTAGAGTTGTATTCATACTCTGATTCACAAATATTTCTGCAGAATTTTGGGTAGAAGAGCTTTATTGACATATAAATACGATAACTAATGTGAGAGTTGTGCATACACCTTTTTGACAGCGATATTACTCCATATTAAACTGGGCTACATTCAATCATAGCATTCCAAAATCAACTGTGATTTTTGACAATCAAAACAGACATGTGTAATATGTTGCATTCAGATTCTTTGCAGCCAGCTTGTATTTTGACAGGCCAATGTCTTATACTAAAAATCTAATTTTAGGGTTGGCCTCTAAGAGTAATCATGAACGAATTAAACTCAAACATTAGTTACATTGTTATCTGATCAAATCTTTAGTTAATAAAACAACAAGAAAAACATATTGAGAGGACCGCAAAAATAGAAACGAGTTATAAGGCTTCAACCATTAAACAGTTTTTTTTCCTTCCTTAAATTACTTTTTACATCGCAGTGAATGTCACTGCACCACAGTCGATAGCAGCAAATATTGGATCTGCAGAGGATTCTCTATGTTTACCCTGCTGAGCTGTCTGTACACAGAAAGCTGCTTTGCTGCGTCCCAATGGAACAACACACAGTCTCTTTCTTGACCAACACTAAAGTAGACACGTTGTGTTAATTAGTCCATTGTGGCCAGACATAGTGTGAATCCAGGTTGTTAAATAGAGGTGTATCCTCAAACACGGCTTGGTGCTGACTGAGACCTGGGCCCATAAGGTAAATTTGAACAAAGTAATTTTTATATTTAATTTATGCCTTCTCTGACATGCAACTGACATTCCCACAGGTCCATTGCACTATTAAAAAACTTAAACACAGTAGGACACAACTGTAGGTTCTCAGAGTTTAGAAGAATAATGATAAAGATAGCCATTGTTTAGTCATACCAGCTAAACATTTGCTGCATATATATATCTATATAACTTCCACTATTTCTGTATGACTTCCACTATTTATAAACACATGCAGATTTAAAGATCATTAGTTAAAAAATACAGCCAAGTGTAATTTCTTTATTTTTATCTACAATTACCAAAGTATGCAATAAAAACTATATTACAGCCTCATCAATCCATCGTCTCGAACTGCTTACAGGTGCAGGATTGTGTTTTCAGGACTCATTGGTCAAGGGGGTTTAGGAGTGAATTTAACTTTAATAAGGACGTAGAAGCCGCTGACCAACACAGTAGGCCCTGCTCCAAAGTAGATTATCAGCTGCTGACATGGACCTTGCCTTCTGGAGAGAACCTGCATGATCCAATGAGCCAGTATGTATATATGCATTGCATATGCCAGTATGTATGCATTCCTCCCTGACTTGGAGTTTTGTTTAAAATAAATGATTGAAGTTGCTTAGTAGGAGTAGACTGGATCATGTTATTTTAAGATTTGAAGAATCAGTCAGCCAAGCATAGATCTTCCATTTTGTTTTGGGTTTTTTTGCCTAAAAATTAAGGTATTAAGAAACGTTTATAGCATGTACCTAATTAGTGTCTTTGGATACATAAGCAATACTGATATGCCAAACCAAAACATGTCCATTGTTCAGTTCAAAAACCATAAATATTCACTAAAGAGCAAAACATAATATTAAAAAAGGGTATGTTTAGGGGTGTTGACTTTCTGTATACCTATTTTAGCTCAGTTATTAATGGGATGGGAGCTTCTGATCTACTTCCATGCTGAACCACGTTGGGATTATTTTTTTTTTTTCTTTTTGTGATGCAACGAAGCCATTACCCGTGTCAGAGCAACATGACACTTATTATCTTTTTTGCTATCTTGTTACCCCTCTCACCTCTTCTTTTCTCACTCCTTACTTTACTCTTGACTTTATAATCACGGTAGATGACGGGCTAAGAAAAGAGATCAAAGTTCCGAAGGCAAAAAATATCTAGCTGACACAGTGGTGTCATTGACATTGAATAGTTTTATGAAGAAAACATTTGGATTCTTTCCTCACAGTTTTCCAAAAATAGACACAATGTTTTTTTGTTTTTTTTATATTCTTTAAATCTCTGCTTGTACAATATTTGGATTCAAGCCTTGTTCATTTATAATTTAAAAAAAATAGGCTTCTACTAACACACACACATTATTAGTGGAATTTAATGTAGGGGATAAACTGTGGAGAACATTCTAAGTTATACGTGACAAAATCATGTACCTGAAATCACATTAATTATTGGGACAAGAACAATTCATTTATGAGCAGACGTTTAATGAGGCTGATTTGGGTTTGGTGCATTGTGATTATATTAACATAATCCAGTCATGTTAAATTGGATCAGTAACATTATTAAAGCAGACTCAGCTCTCATTCTGTGTCACTAATTCCCCTCACTCACAGTCTTAATGAGAAATAAGGAAGCACTTACAAGCCAGTGAACAGACTGAACGGCAGGTAGAGATTATCTGCTTGCTTCGCTCAGCTTCATTCTCACACTCTGTCCCCGAAGAAGTTCACAATTACAAAGACCCCACCATCCAACACACACACGCAGAAACAATGAAAACCTTGCGCACACAAAGGAGAAGACCCTCAGTGTTCTTATTGATCAGTAGTGTAATGCACTTTGTAATGATGCCAGAAGAATTTTCAAACCTTTTTTGTCAGGGGTCTTAAAAAGCTGTATGCGTTAGGAGCACATCTCTTACTTAAAAAAATAAATAAAAATCATTCAGTTGGTGATGGATGTGCCAAAGCCTACATTTATGTTGCCACAGTAAAAGCCAAACATTGCATTCACTTCTAAATTTTACAAATGAAAAAACAAAATAAAATTATCATGTTAGCTTGTTTTGATCCAGGGAAACTGAATTGATGAGATTGAAATTGAGATAAAATCTAAATGACCACAACCAAAACCTTTAAATAACACTAAAGAACTTTAAGTTTTGGTCAATTTTGGTGACCCAGTGTGGACAAAAGCAGTAGTGTTTTGCCTGAAGAAGACTGCATTTCCCAATTCTTCTTCTCCGGGTCACTTTTTGTTGGATTGAAGTACGTTTCTGTTTCCAGTGGCTGTGTGAAGGATGAATAGCAATGAGGTAATGAACCTAATTGTGGCGAACAAATGTCATATGATGATGTTGAAAATAAGAAATGGAGGAAGTTTTGTATGCTATAAAGCAATCAGCACATTTGTAGATCTTTTGTGTGGCAGGGTTCCTGCAACCCTCCTCAAAGTTTATTGGTGCTGGTTAAAGCCATACAGACCTCCTTGGGCCATGACAGAGGTGTCATTCAACAAGCTGTAAGTCAACATATAATCACAAAAGTTATGAAACTATTTTATGAAGATTGAAACATTACATGGTGTTCCTTTAAAGGTACAAACTAATTTAATGCACCAAATGTATAATAATTGTATTGTTTTGTGTGAGGATGTAAATCTCAATGTCCTACAAAGTAAAAATAAAAACATTGCATTCAATTTAGAAAACAATTTCAATGAATGAATGAATGTGAGAATATTTCACAAAATGAAGTCCTCCACTCAGTTTATTTAGATTGTGATCTCCTCAATTTATATATGATGTTTTTCAGATAACTATCTAAGGTAGAGGCGTCATAATCTGTCTGCAAGTTTCAAACATGAAGTCAATCAATGATGATAGCACAACAAAAAATAGGCACTATAAATAGATTGACACAAGTTTAAGAAAATCATCAACCTCATTTGGATTGGCGCTCACATTAGCATCCATCATAATCTGGGAATCATCAGTCATTTTCTGGTTTAACACATTCTGGCACAGGGCTAAAGCACTTGAAACTGGAGCACTCTCTCTGTCTGATCTTTTACTTTATTCCATCTAAGTTTTACTCCTCTAGGAAGCAAATCTATCCTTGAATAACTGTAGTGACCCAAAGGTTCAACTGAAAAAGTAGAAAACAGGTCTGATAATGGATTATACAGTGCACTTTTGCACTATTGTGTAGACTACTTCATTAAAAAAGTAACAATCTTTACCATAAACGTAAAGTTACAGGAATGCATCTGGTGCTTATTTGCTTAATGCATATAAATAAATGACTTTTACACAGAGTTTTGTCTGAATTATTTTCTACTGTTTGTTCACATTTTTCCAGCACGTGTTGATTATTTATGATTTACAGCAATTATCAACCTGACTGAAGAAGAAGATGGCATGCAAATCTGAGATGTGCAAACAAACCAATTTACAGACTCAGTTTAATCCAAGAGGAATTAATCACTTCCCTCGTATGCCTTTGGAAATGTAGATGCAAAATTTGCACAAAGCTTCATTTAGCAAACTACCATGCTTTTAAAATCTATCCATTGGCTCACAAAAACAAAAACATATCTAAAGTAATTTGAGAATAAAGCAAGCTAGAAAAAAAGGGATCCATGAAGCAAAAGCATAAATTTACAGTCAATACCCTATCAGTCAGTTTGGAATTTAATTTACACTTAATGATACAACATGAAGTAAAACTGATTGATAGTTTTTACACATGGGAGGACACACTTATCTTCCACACAAACTTCACATGTCGGGATACGATAATGTGAGCGCAGTTTGCCGAGGATACACACACTGTCTTTCCACTGTGCTATCTCATTCTCCGTATTCTCATTTTTCACAAAGACGGGGGGGGGTTTCTTTGAGCAGTCATGGTTGAGCTCACACAAGCCCTTACTCAGGAGCTGACTGCCAGCGAAGGTCTGTGTTAATACCAAGAGCGCCACTACCATGAGGAAAGGAGACAAGAAAACTGAGAAAAATCCAGATGATCCTGCAAAGTGGTGTTTAGCCAAACAATGCGGCAGCATTAAAGCAACTCTTGGACTTTGTCACTGGGATTTATAGGGAAAATAGCTTTCCAATTCATCAAAAGGGCCTATTTTAAAAAGGGTTAGGTTTAGAGGATATTTTGGCCTTGGCTGTCCTTTCGACTCCTGAATAATTGTACAGCTTTTCTGGTATTCATTTTTAGATATATATATATATTTTTTTGAAAAATAAGTGGAAGCGCTGCTGCTGAAATTTACAATATTAATGTGTTTCATCATGCTAAAAATATTTAAGGCTAAATACTTGAATTTGGTATGTTCAACATGTGGAACTGCTATATGTGAAAGGCTGGGAAAGACACTTCCTGGGGGCAATTTGAGTAAAAAGTCAGGAAATAAAATTAGGAAGTTATGAACTATTGACTGGTAGAACTTTCCAATCGTGTTTAGGCATACAACTGTCATAAAAATTCATTAGAATTATCTCAAAACCAGTTCAGCAGGCTGGGGATGTTAACAATACTTAATTACTTTACATTACATTACAGTAACCCAACCTACCAACATTAAATGTATACTGGTTAGAATAGGAGTGTCAGTGAATATTTTCATCTTAATTGCCTTAAATTGATAAAACTAACCATTGGTGAGCTATTAAAGTGTCAACAAATACATATGTCAACATTATTTAATGCTATTTCAATGAAATAACAAATGTGTTTATATGTTGTCAAATTAGTCTTAAAAAAAGAAGGACCGGCTCTTACTAATGAATTATTCAGTAATATTGCTTTGGGGTAAAAAGTATTGAAAAAAGATAGGATTGTTTGAGAATGTTAAATCAATAACCCACAATTTGGACGGATAAGCAGTTAGAAGTAATTGCTGTGGCATGGGAGGGGAGTATGCATTTGCAACAATGTTCTAAAAGCCCTTTTTTTTTGCTATTTCTACTGCCCATTACCAACTGCCGTTGGCTGGCAGAAAACCAATAACAAAAGTGTGTGAACAGCCAAAAAAACAAACAAAAAAACCCCAGTGTGGTGAGGATTGTACCCCACCCATGAGGTGAATCAGAAAATCTGTAAAAAAAACACAAAAAAAAAACAACAATAACAATTATTAATGATAATTATTATTAAATAAATAATTATTTGATGTAGTTTATTTTGAAGAAAGTATTTCAGCCATGCACCGTTGGATGGAAGCAATCTATAGAGGTGTTAAAGAAGAGCAGTTAAAGTACTGAGTGAGGGCAGTGTACTGGAAAATCAAGGATATTAATACCGGCGTCACTGCAGCAGGTCTTAGTATTTTATTCAAGCTACAACTCCTCCCCTCAAAACATACCTAAAAACACAGGTTAATAGGTTGCCCCTAGATTTCCAAAACAAAGGCACTGACTAACCCCTATTACGTCCTTCTTATTACCTTCAAAGTAATTATTTGAAAGAGATCTGATCTTCCTTTTCATGGCCAGGTCGAAAGCCACACTGCTTCTCGTAAAAACAACACTTTTTCGGTTCCCTTATTTAAAGATTCAAACCACCCACCAGGTAAATCACTAAGTCAGTGTGGTCCCAGACCTCCATGCAACATTAAAGAAGCCTATCTAGCATGAAAGCATGTCAAAAACACTCAGGACTACAGGCCAAATCTCATCCATCCCTTGAACCTAACTGTTGACTAACTTTTTTGATCATATTTCCTATAGGTCCTGGCTCTATTAAGGAGATTCTTGCCTCAAAAGATACTCACTGTGGTTCCGTTAACCCCCCCAAACGAATCATATCATAGGATTATCTCAGCTTTTATTTTATTTTTTATTGTTTGAACAACCGCAGAATGTGTGGTGCTTGGTATCTATACTAAGCTCAACTGAAAGACAAGTGTGAACTGTCAACAAAAAACTGTCGGTGGTCACTCTGTTGATAACGAGGAATCGATAAAATCACAGGAAACATTACTTGTCAGAATATGTATAAAGAGAGTGATGAGGAATATCCTACAGCAATGCTAATTCTGAAAATTCCGACACACTATCACTTTTTAGCACAACAACCAAAAAATAATGCACAGAAAAAAATGTCTGCATGGGAGAGATTTGTGCAACCGAACTGTAGACAATATTTAACACGAAACAACAGACCCTAATACTAAATATTTTTCCATAATATTTAACAAGCAATACTGCATTATCACATCAACCAAAGAGCAGCAAACCATCGAAAGATAAAGCAACAAACAATACCTACAACTCAATGTGCTAACAACGTTACCCTTCTTTTATGGACACTTTGCTCTCACTTTATGGTGACAGCCAGTAGCACATGCAAAATTATCAATTCAACAGGGCATCCTTTTGCACCTGTAATCAATTGCGCTCTTAATTTGATGCTCCTTCTTTAGAATTTGTACAATCAGGCGCTTTGTTTTTAGACCTAACACCATCAAAGTAAGAGCGTAGGTGTTATCACTTCAAGGAAAATATATGTATATATATTCTTTATTTCACATTAGGACATCACTGTAGCTTGAGTTTTGTTTGCCATGAAAATCCATATCAAGCTCAGAACAACATGGCATTGTGTGATGGTTGAAAAGTTCGATATGTTAGCACGCACAGAGACAGATGCTTAATTATGACCAAAATGCCTTTAATCCGTTTCTGGTTTACGTCGGTGTAGAATATATTAAAACAACAAAATAACATTGATTGCAAAGCATTGGTAAAACTGTGCAACATAGTAAAGCTTCAAATGAATAGGACGTATATGAAGAAAGAACAAATTATGTACTATTGGAATTATTGGATATTTTTTAATCAATTTTTAATAAACTTGTGTTCATATGTAGCATAATTTTTGTTTCTTTGAATTTTCATCTTAAGGCACTTTAAAAGATAACGAACACTAGTTCTTATCTACAAATATATAATTAAATCAATCCCAATTACCATATCGATAGATTCAGACTAAATTATATCCATTTCATTAAGTGCAATCTTGTTTTAGGGACTTTAAGGGGCTTTTTCTTCTGTTTTTCTTTTTTTTTTCTACTCCGATAGATTGAATAAGCACCCACAGTGCAGCAGATAAAGTCAAAATCCATCTATCCATCTACTGCCCTATTCATCAATATACTACAATTCATCTTATTTAGGCTTACGACTCAATCTTGAAGGATGGACGGCAGGGAGACTTAGCCAAACAATTCCTAGCCTAATAATGCTTTCACTTGTCCAGACTTTTAATGTTCAAAGTAAGACATGGATATATGACTAAATGCACCTCCTGACTTGATCTCAACAAGCACACATTTAGTTCCCACCAGATTAACAAAGCAAGATCCATTCTTTAGCAGCGTGTTGTTTAGCAAACCCAAGCACCAATCTATAGACCCATCAGCAGACGTCGAAGGGATGCTTGAGACATGTAAAGGTTATCTGCTGGCAGCTTCAGGCATGATTAGTGTTCGATCATTCACATTATTTAATGTGATGCCCCTGAAATAGCCCATCTGCTTCTGTCGGCACTCAGGCGTCCAACATTGCAACTTAGAGTTTTTATCGAGGGTATGGTCAGTATTTCTTTTGAAAAGAAAACTTAATCGCACACATCTTTTTCCCTTTGTTGTTTCAAAGCACGGCCGAACACTTCTCGATCAGAGAAAACGTTGTCTGGACAGAGATGAGATTGTAACTACAAGCCTATACCCTAGTAGGAGATGTGAAATCTTCTTCCCGTTTCATTGTCCATAAAAGAAACTGAATGACTCTATAGAAAGTTAGACTTTTTTTTTCTTTTTTTTTCGCAGATCCACTGGCCATGTAGTTTTCTTACGCACACAACAAAGCAACCTGAAGAGTAAAATTAGCTATATGGATAACACCCACTTATGATGCCAGTGTCATACTGAATAATACATTTCACTCGGGGGATCATATCACAGAACTGAACAATTTTTCTTCTCCCACTTCTGTTGTTGCTAAAGAAGTATTCTCCAACACCTTCACTAGGAAAGCAATAGCAGCTCATATAAATTTAGAGTGGTGAATGACGCCCCCTGAACCTGTGATGAACACTAATTAACAACCTTTCAGCTAGAGAACATGCCAGTTTCTTGTCTGCTTGCATATAGGATCCCCCTGTTGCTGATGCAGTATCGGGTAGAGGGGCTTTTTCAATGCTTCTGCTAGTATGCTTTCTGCACCTTGTCAAAAGTGCAAACCTGTTTATTATCAGGCATTTTTCCATGACACGCCATATGGTTTCGTTCTCTTGAGTTTCACTTGGTTTCTAAAAATGTGTTACAGATGGATAGGGTTTAAATTTGCCTTTTGCTTGCTTTGGTCAAAAGAAGATTGGGTACCAAAAATACATCCCAATATTTAATTGTTTCAAAAAGCAACAACAAAAAAGTAATGGTGCTCTTAGTTTTAAAACAAATTGATCATTTATCTTGATATTCTTGAGGTTTATTGTGGTTTCTGTCTCAGATTAAGTGTGCTTAGCTACAACACAGTTGGTTATATTGACTCAAATTCACAACAGCCTCTAAGGGTCATATATGCTCCCTTTACAAACTTTAATAGGTGTGCTTAATTCTAACAATTTTAAGTGTTAGTGCCCTCTTGCTTATAATCTGCATACTACTAAACAGGATGTTCTCAAATGAAGTGGCCACTTAGCTTGGAGTGTCACAGAGTACTGTACCATTAATAAGTTGAAATAGAAATACAGATAATACAGGAAGAGTCACAAAAATGCACAAAAGTGGATGCTTTTAGACCACATCCCCAGTTTTGACCGCTTTATTCTGAAGGATGGATTGCTGTGATGATTCAAAGAGTTCACAGGCCTCATAAGTGTCATGAGAGATCATTTAAAACATACCGACCTTTGTTGTTGTGTTTGCTTTCAATATGTGTTTGAGAAGTCCTTACAAGTAGTTGAACCCTAATTCCAAATTGCCATGATAAAACTGTCATATTGGAACATTAACTCTTAATTTCTTTGACTTTAAATTTACAGTTTGACATCTTTGGAGACATTTATTATCAGAATTCCTTATTTATTTATTTATTTGAATATCATTGTGTTATAGCCGAAGTTTGTAAAGTTGCTCTAGACTGAACAAACGGCAGGATTTTAAGAGCAGTGTCACATAAACAGTCAAGGCCACAGTAGATCTACAGCTTTGGTGTGATTACTTTAGAGCGTGAATGCTGTGGTTTAACTTAGCAGAAGAGGGAAGAGAACCTCCCAGACAGGCTTAACCGTATTTGATGAAAACTCAGACACTGATCAACTTTTTTTTCTTTTTTTCTGATTGATAAAATGTCTACATGTGAAGTATTTTAAAAAAAACAGAAGAAGTAGTATCCATTGAAAGGTTTGTTTCTTCTTATATACAGTAGTATATTTCAGTATTTTCCCCTTAGGGTAAAAAAAAAAGTCATTTCTGTTATTTTGGATGGTTTTAGAAAAAAAACGTTCAGTTTCTCCTACAACTTAAATGTCACATTAGGCTGATGAAAAAACATATTTTAGTACAGATATGTTGTCATCGCTTTGTTATGGCCCTCACAATCAACAGGAAGACACTTGACTTTACAGTCAAACAGCAGAATGGCATTGATACCAAACAGAAGGAGGGTAAACCTCGAAAAGTAAATAATAACAACAGAGAAGGCGTTCACAAAGCCCTGTAAACAATCGCATGTAAAGTTGGGTGGAAGGACAAAGTGTGGCTAATAGAGTGACAGTAAGTGGTTGGACATAAACCAGGCAGATCATCTATGAGATGTTTATAAAGAACACGAATACTTGACAGTATAGATGAACTGAAGGCTGCAAATAAGGTCACCTTGGCCTCCTTGATGCCTCAGCAGTTACATAAGCTGATCGCCTCCAGGTGACACCTCACAGATGCAAGCAATTCAGCTGTGTTAGAGCAGGGATGGTATAAAATTGGAGAATTTATTAAAGTCAAAACAATGCAAAAAAATACAACATAGTATTTAGGATGATAACGTCCATTATTTTGTAAAGTATGTGTACTATCTTAAAGTTACAGGGCAGCAACCTCCTTTATCGTTACCTTTCTGTTGCATCACCTCATCTTTTATCAAAACTCATTTCAGAGCAATGTTGTTTTTTCTGTGTCCTTGTTTAGAATATAAACTCTCTTATAACCTTCTTCATACTAAACCTTGCTCTTATAAAGCATGCATAACACAGGATTCTGTGGTTTATTATTACCATTTTTATTTAGTAATAATTTGTAACGTCGAACTGTGACAAAACGTGAATAATTGACACCATTACAAAGAGCCAGTTGCCATATTTGAATCCATCCAATTTCCCTTTACACACAGGGCAGAAGGCAAACAGCCAGCAGACTTTCAAGCACAGATTTCACATCTCTTTTCGAACATCTGTGTGCAGAATCCCCGCACTGCATTTCTGAAGCTTGTGAAGAGTCTCAGAGGTGTATAATTCAAAAAGAAATAGGGCTTACCACCACAGCCCCTTTTCCAACACTCACTTTTAAAGGTGCCTGCTCTTCTGTTCTGACTGCTTACCCGTATGCTTTTTATCTGCCCTCTTTGACTGACTCTTACAAGTTTTCTCCGCTGCATGCCTCCTTCATCCACTCCATGTTTAGCTTTTTTATGCTGTACTTCTTAAACCTCAAACTCTGCAACAGCAAAACTGCATCAGATTGCATCATTAAAATGCAATAATTAAACTCTTGTTTAAAAAGAAAAGAACACTCAACTTGCTCAAACTCTATTAACAAGATTGAGTATAAAAGCTTCCCACAAATCAAATAGATGTTTGCGATAAACACCAGCAATTAATGTTTAATTTATAATTGAATGTTCTACATGGCCTGACTTGTTTACAGTGATAATTGATTGTTCTGATTTACCATGTAATTGAAACGCAAGACTTGATGCCGTGTTGTGAGAAGACAGGCATCGGAAACGTTACCAATGGTCTACTATTTGCAGCCTAAAGTGGGCAAGTTAAGATACAAATACTCAACTGGTTTTGGATTTAGTTTCTTGCTTCTTTTGCAAAGATTAGAACTTTGCAACTTTGGGTAAAAAGTGTGGTCTGTTTTTTCTTTGCATATGTTTGTTTTTCTACTCTATTAGAAACTTCAAAACATCCACTGTTTGGTGTTCAAACTATTTCGGTGTAGTTTAAACACTTGGGGTCACTGTCCTGGTGAAAACATAATTGTAGTCTGCTGCTGTAGATCGTTTGCAGAAGAAAAAAAGGAAAGAAAATGTTTTGCAGGATTAATCTGTTTTCCTGCATTCATGCCACCTTCTACCTTTGCAAGTCTTTCAGGATCGTTGCCAGTTTCCTAGTGGCACAATACTGCTGTTGCGGGGGTTCTAATAGTGATGACCAGTGTTTTACAAACATGGCCTCTTGGCTGGTGACCAAAAATAATAAAAAATTTTCTCATCAGACCAAAGAATATGCATTTTGCCAAACTTTAATCAAGCCTTAGGATGTGTTTTCTTGAAAATATGCTTCATCTTTGCCTTCCCCATAAAGGTTTGACTGGTGAAGAACCAGAGCAACAGTTCTATGTAGTCTCCTATCTTAGTTGCCAAAGCTTGGAAGTCCAATAGCATTCTCATTGGTCACTATACAATTCAATAACAGGTGGTGTTTGTGAGCATAGCCTGATTTAGGTAGATTTAGACATGTACCATATTTCGTCTTTTTTTTAATGATGGATTTACCTGAACACCAGGGGATGTTTAGTGCCTTTGAGATTTTTTTTATCCATCCCCTGACTTGTACATCTTAACCTTTTATCTGATATGAGGTTTGCTTCTGTCTTAATGTTGCATTGGTAGCCAGGACTTCTGATTACCCACCTCCCAGGAAAGCTGCCTTTATAAAAGAATTTATACAAGTCATTATACAGTTGATTTTTGAACGGACTGATGGATGAGGTGATACATTTTGTATTTATTGAATTCTGCAGAGAGTAGTGTTTATTCAGAAATAAAACTGTCTTCATTGCATGGATCGGTGGTAAGTGTGGCTATAGTGTACAGTGCTTTGACTGGTCAGTTTGATTAGAAAAGCGCTACTGTATATAAGTTAAGTCCATTTACCTTTTAAAGCCCATTTACCATTTAACCCGTTAGAGGCTCTAAATGTATGTGTTTCTTCATTCACTTCAAAATCTTGAGGTGGCAACATAATACAGTAACAGAACTGCATTAACAACATAACTAGCTTTGGCCTGTGTCATTTTATCATAACTCTTTAAACATTCATTTGACAGTAGCATTTCCATTTTTACTTGAAATGGGCCTGCTAGTTGATTTTTTATGCCTTTCGTTGCTTCCTCTTTACTGACCTCATTAATATAAACTATCAATAATCAGTGTGTACTGTATATCCTGCCAAACACTGGACACATTGAAGAATGTTTAAAGCAACTGGACAATAGCCAAGCCTTGATCAAAAAACAAAAGAACTTGGGGATTTTCTCAGATCCCTTGCAGATCCTTCACAGATCTTGACTACTAGTGGGAGAACCTTCTCTTTGCCTCCTCTCTCTTTTGTTCTGAACAACTTCTTAACCATGGTCGTCCATTTCAGTCATTTAGACCCCCCCCCCCCATACTTGTTTGGAGTCTGTGAATAAATTTAATAGGAATTGAAATTAGTCAGCGCCTTCTCCCCTGATAATCCGAGCATGCCAGAGGATGTGTTCAGCATTAAAAACTGTACTGAGGGAAACAAATATGTGTTCATATTCTATTCTAAGAGGAAAAGCCAGGGTTTGTGCTGTGTGCACTGCCTTCTGGGGATCATGAACACCTGTTCATGATGCATTGTGTAAAGGGAAGTATACAGATGACAAATGTACATTTATTAAGCTAATGCCTTTTTTGTCAGTAACATCAACTATCTTGCTTGGTACTGGATTTGCATCATATACAAGCATATACAATTGTATGATTTTAGTCATAAAGTGACCCAATGTGAAAAAGTAAAGAGGAATAATTTTAATAAGCAGGTTAAATCTTCATATTTCTAATGTATTTTACTGTTTGAACTCTGTTATTAATCTGTTCTTTTATTTTTCATTACATATTCCTGATATTTAGCCGCACAATTAAGGTCATCCACTCAAGATTCCCCCAAGAGTGGGTGACATCACTGTTGACCTTCCCAAGCTTCCCATTGATCCCTCTGATGGCCGAGGTGCTAGTTTTCCAAATGGTCGACCTGACAAGACAATATTTCACTGTTCATTCAGATTAAGCCCCTCTCAATTTCTTTGGATTTCTGTTGGCCTTCTGGTGATGGAAGGAAGATGGGGTGGTAGGTTGTACTATTTCTGGAAATATAAATCTATTTTACAGCGTTTCTATTTATGAAACAGGCCACATTATTATGTACAATAAATGTATGTGTCTGAGACCAAAGACCCATACATAGTAATACTCAATGATTACAAAACTTACTTTAAAGAGTCAACGGATCTTAATAAAATTGTATTAAGATGTAATTGCACTTCTATTTCCCAATTAATTTTGTTTGTCATTCAAACAGGGCCATCAGTTGGGTTTAAAGTAGCTAAGTGAGTCTTTGTAAAACAAAAGGCCCTTTAAGTGAGAATATTAGAAAAGTTTCATTAAATTAAATGAATTTAATTTAACATTGATTAAATTTAGGCAGTTACATTTTACTAAATGGGAAAACACAGTTGTTGTTTTTTAAATTATGAACCTGGCTATACAGTCACGCCTAAGTGCTTTCCTTTTAATTATCCCTGAAGAGAAGATTTGCTGGTGTCCCAGTGACCGACCTACTTATACACATCTTTAGAGTCTAACAGCACAAAAAATACCAGAGAGAGGGTAAGAAATGATCAATAACCAACAACAACGGAGTAGGCACAAGTTCAAGACGGAAAATATGTAAAGTATCTAGATATGTTGATGTTTTTAAATTATTGTAGGATTTATTATATTAACAGAAATGTTGCTAAAGTAAAAATTATTTGAATTATGCCTTCTTTATTGTTGGATTCCAATAAGTCAGATTTCCTTAACAATTTTAAAGTGTTCTTGGTCTATATTAATCATTGCTTCCTCAAAGGCTTTTTTTGACTTTTCAGTTTTTTTATTTAATTTCAGTAGAGCACCTGTACCTAAACAGCCTATTGCTTAGAAATGCGGAAACTGGAAAATAGTAGAGCATATACATTTCAGGCCTACAAATTTCATCAGCAGCAGTTCAACAGAATCTTGAAGTTGTGTCACACATAAATGGACAAGCATGTGATGTAGGACCAGAAAATTTCATAATCTGACATCTGAATTTATGTGAAGGGATGGTATTCTGCTAGTACCACTGTAGGAATAACCTTGCTAAAGATATAACTTTTTATTTTTCTTAAACTCTGTTATCATTGGCATTTAAAAATAGAAATATGACAACACTGATAAAAAAAGTCTCTAAGAATTCAATTTAAAATTAATTGCTAATTTGTTCCTGATTTTTCTTATTCTTCTCACCAGACTAAGATTTAAAAAAATGAAAAAGTTAAAAATAATATAAAGTTTACTTTAGATTGTCTTCTCATTTGTAGTAGGTATAGACAGCAGAGTGAGGGATTGCATATATATGCGCTAAAATCTGGCGCACCTGTGATAGATGGACGTTTTCTCTAACCATCCTTCCCAATCTGCCTCTTCCATGAGAAAACATTTCCATCATGTGACAGTTGAAGGAAATTTCTGTCTCGTGAAAAAGCGCCGGCTTTCATCTGTCTTGATCGGCAACCCATTCTGAGCTGAATGTCGCGTGCATCTGCTTGTGGTGAGATGGGCACCTGTCTGTTCATGTGCACTACAGCGGCCTGTTGTTGGTAAGCTAAAGGGACAGAGACAAGCACTTAGCTGCTCCCTTAGCAACCAGTCCCATTTCCTTCCTCTTATCTAAAGTGACAAGAGTAGTTTTCCATCTCTCCTATGCCTGAGGCTCATCCTGCATTATCTCCAGCACTACAAGCTATCTCCTGTCCCCGGCTACCTCAGTCTAAAAATATGTTGAAAAAAATGTATAGGGCATTGCTTGAATTTTTACAGTAAGAACAAGTTTTGTTTTTCAGATTGTCATTAAACCTTTTGATGATGTTAAATGGTAATGGACGTAGTGGGGAGAAGGCAGGTGGGGTTTCAGTGGAGGTCCATCTTTTCTCCTGTAGTTACCATTCCAGTACAGAGCGTGCAGAGAATACGGAGTGACAAAACATGAACTAAAGCAGACGCTCTAATGAGATATTGATTACCCACACTGATGCTTACACTTTTGCCAGTGGAACAGTGCCCCAGTCCACCAAGAACAATCAAGCGCCACACAAGCACTTTCAGAGATCAGTGGTGCAGCTTAGGTACATCTGATGTGGTATTTTTTTTTACAGTAAAACCACCTTATATGGACAGGACTGTCCATACCTACAAATCACCAAAAAATAAATACAACCAAGCCAGACCATGTATTTTTTGTATTATACTGTTCAGTTCCTTTGAACTTAAGTAGTAGTCAATGACCTTTTCATGCACTGTCAAACGGTTCCTTGCAAAAGTGCTCAAAGCTTTTGACCATTTTTATGATGTGTTTTATTGGGATTTAATATATAAACATGTTTTTATTTAATGTTATCATACATATTGCTTTTAAGAAAATGCCTTGCACAAACAACATAATTAATACATAAGGATGTGTCCAAAGGTGTAGGAATAAAGTTAGGGAGATATTTAAAGCATAGTTAAGTTGGAAAACTGTATCTCAAGGTTTAAACATATCCTAGAGCATTGTTAAATTTTAACAGTGTGCCACAACCGAATCTTATGAAAGGATAAAACTGAACTTGCTTAAACAAAGTGACTTAGATGTAAGTAAGAACATCACTCCCCCTTAATGCATTATTACATTTGTAAAATACGGTGGCGGGAGTATCATATTGTGCATATGGTGTCCTCAAGCAGGGGGAGGAAAGCTGAACAGAGTACAATGTGGGAATACAACGCCTTAAAGGCTGCAAATGATATTTAGACCAAGGTGGTAGTTAAACTTCCAGCAGGTCACTAACCCTAAACATACAATGACAGCTAAAATGTAATGGTTTTGACCAGTGGTTCTCACTTGATGTTGAGTCGCCTTGTTAGAAGCTACCTCCAACGTCGCAGTGTTGAGCCACTCTGGTGAGCTGAGGGAGGCAAACATGTGGCACATTCCACACAATGTCTTAACATAGCACTAGGAACATGTTGGGTGTAATGTCGCTGTGGAAAAAAAAAAAAGTTTTAAGGGCTAGAATTAATTTTCAATGAATCGCAGATACGATGCAACAAAAAGTCTCATTTGTTTTAGCCAGACTTGGGATAGGCAGGGGAACATTGTGTTGAAGCAGATTTCCAGATGCAAAAAAAACAACAACTTTGTCCTACATTGACCAATATTAACAGGGTCAAACAATGTCAACTTTGTTAAAACACATAATAGGGATCTTAAAGGTGTACAGCTAGTTTACCAGTCCACAAGAGTTAAATACTATAAGCATATTTTCACAGTTCTGTGCTCTGCAACTTTCACTATTCTGTGCTATGGGTTTTGTAATCCTGCATTACAGTTTGGCACAAAGGAACCAACATTAACAAAATGAGTATTCCTCATTGTGTTTTAGAAGCATCCCAAAGGCAACACAAGCGGCACACATAAAGAGAATGAATCCGTCTGCTATGACACTCAAACTCTAAGAGATTAAATATATTCTCCTTGAGATATGGACTCAATAAAAATTACAAAAATACTCTCTACTTTTGCTCATTCTGTATCTTTTTTTTTTTTTTTTTTTT
>JAVLVB010001277.1:1554601-1587665 GCA_032876305.1 Orestias chungarensis
CGAGGGGCTCCCTCATCATGAACCGGAGAAAGCTACTCTGTTTTGGAAACCAACGGCGATGAGCCACTTTAAAACCCAAAACTTTGAGCCTTTGATAACAGGGAATATATTACCGCTGCTAACTAGGGCTCCTATCTAACCAATCTGCATGCAGCTCACTCACACTCAACCTCCATTTGCAGCTGGGCTTCATCCCCACTCCTCCCATGCCGACGCAGACCTGCTCCACTGCCATTACAGTAACAGTGCACATCAGAGGTTGCTTTATTTATTGCCCTGATCATTCCACTCTGTGAATTTATCAAATGTTACAGCTTTATTATGGCACATCTATAAATCACTGCACTGACTGTGACAGCAGCTATGAGCTACAAAGCTCTGTGTGCTATCAGCTCTCTTTCCATCCTGTAACACCTTCAAAATTTACCAAGAATCTGCTTTTCTTACTTATAAATAAAAATAAATAAATAAATAAAAATACATATATATATATATATATTGTTAAGAGTTTTATTTATGTCCTTCTTGACAGTACTGAATAAATTGAAAACAAAAAAGGTAGAACTGTCGCTTCTCGGTGCACCATTAACTAATTGGCATCACTGTTTACAAAGAAAGAGCAGAAATTCAAAATAAGGTAGAGTCATCCTCAAAGTGTGGGGCTAAAACAAATTCTGCTTCTCATGTCCCCTAATTTATTATTCACAGGGTACTACAGAATCATATTTTTGACAGTAATAGGCATTTTTAGCAACAAACTGATTTAGAGAAGAAAAAAAAAGCCTATCAATAAATGAAACTGCTCACCTTTGGCCTAGCTACTCCCAAAATACCATGTTCCTGCAGTTATATATTGATATTGCAAGCACATGGATATTGGCATTTACGCATTTTAACCCTCACCTTTTCCATATGGCCTAAAAATTTCATAACTAAAGCCTGGACCCAGAGGTGACATGTGTGATATTACGTCTGTGCTGCAAAGCCCTTAAGGGTAAGACTAATAGTCACGCTGGATGTCCTCCAGGAGGATACAGAGGCTGAAAGCTATTTATACAAATTATAGCTGTGAATTAAGTGAAGAATTGAATAGACTTGAGAATGATTGAAGGATATGCAATCATAAAAATAGCCACTATAGTTAGATATCTTTTTGCTAAATTCTGGTATTTCAAGTCCAAAATCAAAAATAGCAGTATCTCTTGCACCTTTTCATATATCCCGATATCCATTACATTGTCACTGATTACTGTACACTCAGCACTCATGTGTCTTAACAGCCATATATGATTTTTACCTCAGTTTGTCCATACACCAGTGTCCTCATAGGACTGCGGGGGAGCTAATGCTCATCTCCAGTGGTTGTGAGATGCTTTGTACAGCCTCGACAGATTGTCAGTCTCTCACAGGGCAACATAGAGACACACTGGACAAACAACCACACATTCACACTCTTATAGTGTGATAGAGACACCAGTTGGCCTAAAAGGAGTATGTAAGAGACAGTATAATGTGCACAGGCAAAACATGCAAACTCTATGAAGAAAGACCCCAGGCTGGGATTGATATTCAGGGCTATTTTGCTGTAATGCAACAATGCTAACTGTTTCACCAAATAGCACCTACCAAATAAAAAGAAATTTAGGTTTACAAAAATGCCTGTTATCTTTAATCAAATCCCAAAAAAAAGTAAAGAAAAAAACATAGGAAATATACTCATTGTCATTCAATACATAAAAATCAGCACCTATATCCTTTGCCAGGTAATAATTAATTGGCAACACCTTTGTATTATTACTCATATTTGTAGCTCATACAATTTAGCAAAAACATGGAATAAACACCAGATTAATATTGTATTGGTTTGCAATTGTCTACCCCAGTCAGTGGTCTAACAAGCAGTCCACAGCAACAGTAGATGAAGAGGCTGCTTTATTCAATACTCCATACAACTAGAGAAGCATTCTCTCGTATTTGATTAACCGATTTTCACACACTCTAGTAAGGAAGATTGTAAATTTTTTTTAGAATAAAGAGAGATATCGGCTCTGTAATTTTTTTAATCTGGCGCTTTTGCTCTGCCACCTTCCAACACGTCCTTGGGAAAGTGTCCATAGTGTCTATTGTAACACCCTCCACTCCCGGATCCAAACAACTCTTAACTTTTTTACACTTTTTAAAACTTTGTAGACCTTGAAGCCATTAACTGATCAGTGCCAACACCAAAAGCAAATCAGAAAATGTTCTACAAAGTATTATAAAGGACATAGTTACCTGAACTTTTCAACAGAAAAAAAGGAGTATGTGTTTCCTTTCTATTAAATCAAAGAACTCTATATGAGATCCTGAAAGATATTAGTTTGAATTAGCAAAAAATCAACTTTTTTGATGAACCAGACTAAACTATCTACATTGCTACTCAACTTCCTGAAATCACTGCAAGTCTCATCAGCTATCTATGATTGTTACCCCAGTTTGTCCTTACTCCAATGTCATCATAGGGCTGCAGGGGAGCTGATTTAGTTTTTAATTTAAATTTTTTTTTACGTCAACGTTCTCTTGTGGAATCAATTTCTTCAGATTTATTTCGATCTTTTCCAGATTGTTGTGAAGATATTGCCAATACCGGTTGGTGTTGTATCCCACAGTAGCATTTGTTCTGTTTATCTGAGTAAGTTTAGGTTTTGTTAAAAATCTCATTTGTTTTACCTTCTTTTCTTTCCTGGTGTCTCATTTATAGTTCCTTCATAATGGATAAAACTCATCTCCAATGGATTTTTTACTTTGTATTGCTTTAATAGAAGCAACAAAGTCGTTCAGATAAGAAAACAAACAAACAAACTTGGTTTTGTTTTCTTTCCTTTTTTCTCTTTCCAGAGTCTCCTTTTTCATTTAATTACTCATGAAGTCTGTGCTACTTAAATGCATAAGAAGACCCAATAAGGCACCTGGTATAATAAATAGTAATATATTTGAGATCTGGTTAAACACAGTCTAATTGCTTAATTTCCTCTTAACTCCTTATAATGACAGTTATTTTAATTTGTGGCATAAAGCATAGAAATAACTAAAAGTTGGGGAACACTACACTCAAGTTTGAGACATGTGACCCAGAAACTGCATTTTCTGGGTTGGAATAAAATCAGCTGCTCCAGCTGATCTTTCTTTTGCAACTTGCTTTACATTAAGACTTGTCTTTTGAGGTTTTAATGCAGTGCTTTGTGTATTTTAGAGGTCAATGCCTTGTTCGAGGTAGTTTCTTTTCTCACTGTCGAGTGTGAGAACATAAAAGAACAAGAGAAAGATAAAGTTTCGCTATGATGCAGAAAGGAACTCATGGGAGGGTAATCTGGCCAGATTCTGCTCCATTTATAAATTAGATAACATCTAAAGGGAAATCATAGAACTAGAATTTATTTAGTGGTTTCAAAGTAAAGTGGACTGAATAGATTTTTCTTTGTAAAAATGTACAAATTTTTTACTCTAACAAAATTTAAAAAAAGTTTTTTTCTCCAAATAAAATATTTAGGTTGTAATTAACATAAAGTTAAGGACAAAAATCAGTCGAATACTTTAAGAGGACACCGTGTTTCAGTGTGAAATTGCTTTTTGGGAAAGAAATAAATTGCCTAAATAAAAACTTGTTCCCACAACACACCCACCGTCGCACTTGACGGGGACAAAAAGAAAAGAAAAAAAGATCTGAACAGAGGCAGTTTTAATGAGCCTCTTTCCCTCTCCATCTATCAGGATGAAATTAGGACAGCACTCAGAAACTGAGCAGAGGGAAGCAGGGAGAATGGGGGCACATGGCAAGCGGAAAAAAGAAAAAGAGTCTTTATTAAGGACACTGAAGTGGAGGTAGGAGGAGGAAAAGTGGATGGAGGGGGAGAAAAGAAGGCAAGATGCTTAAGTGATCCAGAAATGCTGCTTCTCTCCCTCCTTCTGCAACCTCATCAGAGAGACAAAGTTATACCGGTCAGAGCGTTTGTTATTGACACTAATCCCTCATCATGGTTTTTCATCAGGTTTGGCATTTGGCTATCTGCATTAATTAGATGTTCAAATGAGCATGTTGTTAATAACAGACACACAGGCCGATAATGAGGAGGGAAAGAAAAGGTGGATGCAATATCTGTGCTGCCCATCACCCTAACTTGGTGTTATGTTTTAACTCCTTGCTTTAGTTAAACATTTTAATTACATGATATTTGACATTTTACATTTTTATCTTATGTTAGTTCTGAGCTCCACTGTTTCCTCATGGGGGCCGACTGCACTGGTGGGAGCTTCCTTAGGTCCACGGGGGGGTGCCCTGTTGGCTGCTCTGGCCTGGAGAGCTGGAGGACCCTGAACCTTGGTGTGGGTACTCTTCTCTGCCCGGGTTGGGACTGTCTCTGTGTCGGGTCCCTGTGGTTGTTGGTCGGGAGCCCTGTCAGTGTACTCGGCCATCAATGTGGCTTTTTCCTTGCCTTAGGTCTGGGTGCCCGGCCATGTGTCTGTTAAATAGGTGCAGTGGGTCGGACTCTGTGTGTATAAGTGTGCATGTGTGTGTGCTTGTGTATGCAGGTATGCGTGCGTGTGTTTATCTTTGCGTCTCTTGGGGTATTCATAGAGGTGGGTTGGTTTGTTTTTATCATTGTTGTTTTTAGCCTTTGTAAGGCCCTTTGTGTTGCTTTTAAAGTATGAAAGGTGCCATATAAATACAATTTTGATTTGATTTCATTGGATCACCCTCATTTTTGTGTGGACGGATTCCTCTAGCTGCGACGCCATCCCGTTTACCTGGGTCAGGTTTCATTTATTGATGATTCATGCTTTTTTTAGTGCCACAGGCATTAATGTACTGTCCGCACTTTGGAAGATAAGTGTGCTCAGGCACGATAGTTTGGACTCGTTTTAGATGTGTCTCTTTTCCGTCTTATTTTTATCTCCCCGCTTTTGTTTTATCCCACGTTTTCCCTCACTCTCCCTTCTCCATGCTCTGCTATTCCGCACTATATCTCACCTGTCTTTCTGCACCTTGTTTTCCTCACAGCTCCCCAGAGGAGAGGAAGAACTGCTATCTCTCTTTTGCACACTCTCCTCACTTTTAGACTGTTTCTTCTTTCCTTACCTCCCACCCCAAAACTCCTCCATCGCATATCAACAGCAAGGTGAATAGCCCCTCGTGACTAATATTCATTCACGCTGTTTCCCTCCGTTTCTCTCTGGCTGTGACTCTGTCTCGCTGTACCACTTTCAGGTTACAGCTCACACTTTGAAATCCCCCCACTCATCTTCGTAATGCCTTCTTTCTCCTGTCCTCTTCCTCCCTATCCTATCACCTCCCACTGTCTTTAATATTCCGTCAGACAACCAAACGTTGGTACAATGGACTCCGTCATAAGTCTCAGATCAGCTACAGTTACAGAAGACATGCTGTCCTTGACCTTTCTTTCATCCGTGATCTAAATACTTGTCTTTTTCAGGATCTAAAGCAGAAACAATCCTATGCAAACCGCTATTTCTGTATTCCCTCTGCCATTTAAGATCTCTAATAATGGCGTTTTTTTCCATTATACTAAAGCTGTCTTTTTATACTTGATATTTTGAAAACAATATGCTTGAGACGGCTTTTTTATAATGAAGACAACGGAAGAGACTAGAAGTGCTAGAACTAGATTATATGGTGCCAACTTGTCATGTCTTTTATAGAAACATACAGAAATAAAAAAATCTCTGTAAATAAATGTCTTGTTCCAGTTTAGGTAAAAGCCACTGTTAGTTGCAGCTAGCTGTAAAATAGGGAGTTACAAAAGAGATCCTCAATTTTATGGAGGGTATAATCTTCCCAAACTACAACAATTATCATATGCCCCTACAACTGTTTTAGGTACCTACGACAAACTGAGTGATCCTGCCATACAAGCTACAATTAGCTTTGCATCAACACTAGTGTTTGTGTAGCAAATCAAAGTTTATTTTGAAATTCTTGAAGATGGAATGCAATTCAATAAAAGTTTCACATTTTTACAATCCACAATGATTTAATTATTCCGTAGGTATTTTGCAACAGGCTGACCACGAAAATTGTTGATGCTTTAATGTAATTTCTGTGTGAATATGCAGATTATCCTCTCCACTTTACACCCTCTGCCGTTGTGAATGAAATGTTGTCTGATGTTGACATCCAATTAAACAACAAGGTTTATTCAAAATGTGTTTGAATACTGGTTGGGTGTAGCCAATTCTAATTATGCCTGAAAGTCCCACTGTTTAGGTGCCTAACGCTTCAGCCGCTTTCGCCGTAAAACCCATGGTTTCTGAATATTTTTCCTTGTTCCTCACTCCACTCTTTGCTTCTCCCATCTGTCCCTCATTGTCACACATTAGTTGGGTGTCAGTGACTATTCGGAATATGTCAGCGCACAGTCTGGTCACCGAGGCTTCATCTTGAATCGCTCTTCATCTGTTAATGTCCCTTTCTATCCCATGCAATTTAGTTTTGCTCTTTGCTCCTCATGGTAAACAAGTCATAATGCCTTTGAGGCATTTCATCATCTGTTTTCTTTTTCCTAAAAGCATGGGGATTTTTTTTTTGCCAGGAAATTGATGTAGACCGACACACTTCCATGGGTTTTCCCTTTCAACTTCTAAATCGCAGAGGCACCCAAAGTCCTCTTTCTTTAGAGAGTCTGCACTAAAATCTCGATCTTGCAGTCAATTTATCAGGCGGCCAAGTCTTCATTATTTCGTTCACACTGCTATGATCTTACCATCATTAAAATTCATCCCTTACATAACCATCAAGGACATGATACCTCTCACTGAGAACAAGAGCAGTGTACACAGACATGCACAAATACACACTCTGTTTTCTTTTAAGGTTGCTATATATACGTACGCACTTTCTCCACTTTGGGGAGACGCATTGACTAAACAGAAAAGAAGCCCTCAAATTTTAGCCTATTTGAAAAAGGCAAAAAAAAAGTTTATGTTGTAAAAAAAAGTATAAAAAAAACAAAACAGGCAGCAGAACCTCTAGAGACCTTATCTATCGATTGTCTTGTAATAGCAGTGCATTTTGTTGCAGCTTTACATTGGACTCATATTTGGCAAGGTCTGTACAAAAGTGAAGTAAAGTGTGTTTTTGTCAAAATGGGAAAGATACGTATTTGTGTCTTTGTTTGTTTTGTGTTTGGCGGATCATTCCTTACAGAATAGAACTGAGCACGTTCTTGCAGCTGTATGCAAAGAAGGATGGTGGTTCTTCATTTGACCACTAGCCGTTGTTGTGGGGAGTTAGATTTACGCTGAAGCTGTTGAGGCAAACTGGTTGTTTGGGGATTTCTTTTGTTTTGAGAAATTAGATCTAGAAATTTTTCATGTTGTTCTGACTTTCTCAACGTCATCTGACGGCATCAAGTGAAAGAGCTTTTGTCCTTACCTGTTTTTGACACAAGCAGGTACCGCATTAAAGTGTGCTTGCAAAGGTATTAATACCTATTCAATGTTTGCACATTTTTTCATGTGATAGGGAAAGTAAATGGCTCATCTCTTTAAATAAATTGTTTTTTACAAATGAAAATAAGAAAAATTTGCCTTTGCTAATCAAATACACCTAAATGAAGTTTGACGCAACCTATTGCTTTTAAAGCTCAACCTTGTTAAGTCTGTGAAGAAATACAGCTGTTTTGAAAAGACATCAGAGCTTTTATTATTAATATCATTATAAGTAGACAGAGAACATGATTACTACAAATAAGCGTACTTGATAAGTTTTACAAAAGTTGGCTGTGCATGTGCAATGAGCAGGTGAGTGTCGCTCAGAGATACAGGCAAGCACTCGGAAGCCTCACAAGTATCTGTCGACAGGTGAAACACTCTCCAAATCGAAGGTTTCTGGAAGAATGGCAAGAAGAAGTTCTGTTTGCATTTGTCAGATATCGCATGCATGATGAACAACAAACAAGTGCTCCGGTCACACAGGATTTAAACACTTTGGTTGACTTGTACAGCACAGTCTAATAAAAGCTCTGCTGTCAAATTACAGTTTCTGCTACTTAATTAAAAGCCTTGTGCTTGTCTTGCTAATTATCAGAAGATCCCAGTTCGAATCTCACTAGCGAGAAAAAGAAGATAAAGCAGGAGTGTAAGGAAAATTAATGTAGTATTAGTGACAGAGGGAGGAAATGCACGAAAGTGGCTGAGAAGCTCGAGAGTGATTCAGCCATTGTTACTCATCCCTTCCGTTTTTGCTAGAGAGCTCATGTGGTGCGTATTTTAAGTACTCTCCTTCCGTTTCCCTCCTTTAATCCTGTTAGATAACATTTTTTTTCTCCCCTCCTCCTTTGGAATCATTTCTGTTCCTTTTCTCCCTACTCCTCCTCCTTCGCTTCCCACTGCCCACTCAGCAAACAGCGAGTTCTACTGTACACTTACGTCTACGAGAGTGGCTATAGTGTCCTTAAAGGTGGAGGGAACAAAGGAAGAGTTGAGGGTTTTAAAGCAAAAAGTGAGGGAGGAAGATGACAAACATGTGGAAGTGTTGTTAGGAAGGTGTTGGAGAAATCTGCTGGTTGGTGCAGGCTCATTTGTTGTGAGGAGGGATGAGTGTGGACGAGAGCCAGGACGGAGCCAAGGGAGCTGTGAAGTGGAGCCTGCACACATTGTCGTAGCTAAAATGTGCAGAGACTAGGAGGAGAGATGCAGTCCAGGAGGTGGAACGATATTCTAATTTGTATAAACAAAAGCGGCTGTAGGTGCCCATTAGGGCAAACAAAGTGTCCTGATGTAAAGGTACAAGTGTAATCTTAAAACAAAGCAGTCTTTTTTTAACTAAATCAGCACTCTTTCACAGCATCTGATACAAGGTTGTTCACATTCAGTCGCAGTCGCCTTGTTTGTGATGCAATGTTTCTAACCCGCCTTGCAATCGCTGCGCAAACACAATCACCGAGCTCTCCATTAACACCCAACCTAGAGCCCGCTTCTACCTCCAGAAAGACCCTGTTTCTCATAGGTTCCCACAACACCCCTCGCCACCCCTTATCATTTACAGGAGGACAATTACAAATGAGGCAGCTTCAGGGCAGGATTCTGGAACGCCGTTGTTCCTTCTCCGATCAGTGTAGCCACTTAGCGCAGGTGAGCAGGAGGCAGCCACATTTATGCAGCTCCTCTATAAAGTCAAAAAAGTGGGTCACAAGCAGAACAAGGCAGGAGAATTTGCTAGATCAATTGCACAGACTAGTGGTGAAGGTGTGAAATTTACGGTGAATGAGAGCATTGTATGTGGCAAATTAGTCAGATTGAAACATATCTGGAACTCTCCTATGTTTCGATCTTTTTACTCTCATAGGCATCATACTTCGACCATAAACCCCTTACACATTGCCTAAGAAATAAATGCTTCACAAAAATAGGTAGTAGAAACCAGAAGGATTTGCATGACCCAAAAAGCTGCCCTGCATGTTCTCTGACTCAATAAATCAAAGAAGGAAAGAATGAGTCTGCCTCCATTTTTTTTTCCTACTCTAAGGTGCTACATTTATTCCAGGTTGTTGGGTAATGAGCAACCAAAACCTAACAAAGATTTCTGACTCAATAAGTGGCTTTACAGAGGAGGGGAAATATGAGCGATCTGGAGTGGAAAATCTAATTTCTTCGTTTTTACCTTCTTGCACTTGTGAGATCTGAGATGAGACCTTCCTTGGGGAAACCTAATGATTGTGATTCAGAACAACAGTAATCGAAAGTACGCAGCGGAGGGAATGCGTGTGATGTAATTACCTCTTCTGGTGGATGAGCATCTGTTACCACATTGAAAGAGTTGTAAGGTGTACGGACAAAGAGTAAACTGTATCTCTTGAACATATTCACATTTTACAGTATCCTGTTGGAACACAAATTTCAACACATTTTATTGGCAATTTATATAACATAACACAATGTTTGGGAAGTGTAGGGAAAACGGAGTCCTTTTCATCATTACAAATAAAAATATAAAAGCTAGAATGTTAATTTGTAATTACAACAAGTCTTTGGGGGTATGACACTACCAGCTTTGCAGATCTGAAATTTAAATCCACAATGTTTCCTAATTTTTCTTTGCAAAATGGCCAAGGCTAAGCCAAATTGATGGGTAGGATTTGTGATACATCCCATTTTGAAGGTTTGCATGTAGGCTAAAATGTTACATATACAAACATATATCTGTGTTACTCTGATTGCAAACTAAGGCCAGGTTTACTGAGTATACAACCCACAATTGTCTTGTCAACAGAATATTTCACATGAGGTGCGGATATCTGCTGCTTTTGCAGAGGCACTGTCGGAATTTTCACTGCACCTTTGACAATTGCTCTCCTTGCTTAGCTTAGTTGGCCAGCTATGACGTCGGAGGTTTACCGACTTGTGGTAGAAAGATATGAAACCTTTTAAGGCAGCTCAACCAGCTGTCTGACTGACATGAGGTGATGCAGTGACGGTAAAGGTGGTCTTTTAAAAGGAGGATCAATTCTATCATATTTTGCAAAGCTGACTGGGCGAAAATTATGACACACAATGGTATAGAGTTACACACCAATGTCAGATGAAAATGGAGCCTGCTTTCAGCCTTTTATGTACTTTACCTAAGTTTTATGCTTGTGATTTAATGCCTCAAACGCTCACCTTTCGTGTCTTCAGCCTTCATAGCTTCAGTGGTACCTTTTTATTTCTCTGATTCCCACTTTGCATCTACTACACACTTTCTCACTCACCCCATTATTTGCCCTGACAGCATGCTTATCCTGTTGTGTCGATGACATCTTTGAATGATTAACATTATATGCACGGCAAGCAGATTATGATAGCCTTTGGGGAGGAGCAGTTTCTGCATGATGGAAAGTTTTCAGCTTGATGGAAAACGCTGCTGATAAGAGGGATTTAGCAGAAGAAACGGGAGGGCGGAGTACCACAATCTCATCTGTTCTCAACTCTAGCATAATACTAATAGACTTGTAATCCATGGGATGTTTTGCTTTCTATAGGAAAACAAAATTTGCTGTTTTTGTTGGAATACATTGAATGGGATAAGACAAATATATATTTATCTATTGAGACAAAATCTAGTAGACATGGATACTTTGCAATTAACTTTTTATAGCATAGTAGGGATGTAGTAGTCAGTTTTTTTTAGTAGACTTTAAATGGAACATGTATACTTTGATCTAATATGTACCTCCCTGCTTCATAACCATATTTTAGTAACTCTAGCCCTAGAAAATGTACTCTGTTAACGTCAACCTGATTATGCTGTGAAAAAATCCAACCCAGCTTCAACCGAAAGTGCATCTTTTCTACATTTGCCTAGCGAGTCTGAAAAAAACCTATGATATAGCAGCATACAAATAATTCTGGCGATAGATGGGGACAGGATTGGTACACATGCAGGAGAGGATGATGTGAAAGGCAGATCCTTTTCCTAATGCTCATTTTTAGCCGGCTTGTTTTGGGCACGGTGCAACTGAGCTGACATGCTGAAACACGGAGTATTTGACACAATGGTGTCAGTGTCGACGACTGTGATGTTTAGCTCACACAACAAAAAACATTACAACCGCTGGTAGCGCACAAGCACAGACACACAGTGTTATCAGAGACTGCCTCACAATTAGTGTCTTTGGGAGATGCCACATCTACAGATGACTCATTTCCCTAACATTGTTTTATAAGCAGACATCTGGCATATGGTATCCGCAAGGAAAGGATGCTACAATCTGGAACCTACAAAGGTGGTGTCGTTTTTGTAGAAGGGTAATAATTTCATGCAGATTTCTGTATTTTTACTTCATTTTATGGTTTTATTCAATCAGTTCTATATATATTGATCTAGGTTTTAGACTTCTTAAACACCATCTAATTAGAATTATATTTAGTCATCTTTCAGATTATTGTAATGTTGGTACAAGATGCAACTTTGTAAAATAACTTAACAAGGAATACATTTATGGAGATTAGGGATGCAAACACTTATCCACTTAATGTTAATTGTTGAATAATGAGCCATTTGATAAAAATTCAATCCATTCTGTTACCTGATAAAGGTTTCTTAGAAGGACCTTCTCCTGGTGTTCTAGGGTGGTTGTCTTCCTCGAGAGGGCGGTGCTGCTCATCCTTATGTTAAGTCTTGTGGTAGTTGTTGGATAAATAACCTTGTAATATCAGAACAGGAAACTGTAATGGTGAAAAATGTATATAAAATGCAGTATATGAGGTTCTGTTTTAAGATAATCAACAATCTCATATAAACTTATAACTTTGCTACTGCAACCATGCTACATTGCAGAGTTGCGTTGACTTATTGGAAATAAGACCCCAGAAAAAAAAAAAGATTTTTTTTTTAGGATGCCGAGAATGTATGGACACAATGTTAAGAGTATGCTCACAAACAGGTATAGCACAACAGAAAAGGACACAATAGCAGTAAGCGTGGTTGATGGTGAGGGCTTTAGTGAGTTCATGGCCATTCAATTAACCTATATCCCCAATAGCGATAGTATAGTGATCATTATAAAAGCCATTGGCACCCTCCAAAAGCAAAGTAATATACATACATTTGTTGCAAAAGAAGCTGCCTGCATTCCAAGATATAATTGGAAGTTGGAATGGAAGCAGAAACACAGTAGAAAAAGGTAAAAAGACCAATGAAGGAGCGTAGCCTTTGTGAAGCAAAGCTTATTAAAACTTTTCGGGTATTTGACATAATGTGAGGTGTAGCTGAAGTTAGTCATTTAACAGCCAGCACACATCTATCCATACATGAGCTAAAATGTTGCACAGTATCTTAGTAGTATCTTACATGGACCAAGAAAGAAAAAAAGGACAGGATTACTACTCAGTGGCCCAAAGTTAACTTTTAAGAAAAAACTATAGATTACATTTTATTTGAAGAATGTGTTGAGGCCTCAAATCTTCCACACTCAGTATTGATTTGGCCATGTCATGGCATGTGCTGGTGTTGGAACCATGTGTTTTTCTGAAGTCCACAGTCAATTCATTGTTTTTAGGTACCATAAACATGACAGTGCCTCACCTTTCATCCTGGTAAGTAAAATAGACAACTAAAGCTGAAGAGCATTTCGATCTGGTAATGGACTAATGCAGTCTGTAGCGTTAAAATAGCGATAGCTGATATCTAATTATGAGCATCTTAATCTGCATAAAAAGTTTTATAGTGAACCCGCACGTAATTTTGAGGGATTCACATTCATACACTGGGACAATTGGTGCAGATGCGCAAACATTTTCAGCTTTAAGCACAGAATACTTCCTTTAGGTAACTAAATCAGTCAATGGAAAAATTCCGTATAAGTTTCATCTGTAATATTTTGAAAAGTTATTGAGAGGAGGCTTTGGAATATATTTGGTTCAGAATACAAGCTGATGTTTGATGGGAGTAAACATTTCTATTACTCATGTGATTTACATGGTAAAGGATAAAATGTTAATGAGTTAAGACGGGAGCAAAAACTAGCCAATTCGACAGAAGAAAGAGGAGACAAGTGTCAACATTTTGTAGTTTTCTTTTCATAAGCATCCATTGTAAAGAATGTCAAGGCTACGTGACCTGCTGGCCAACAGTGATTCCGGTATGACTTTCTTTTGTGTGTTTGGAGACTTTGTTAGTGCTAGACCCTCACATTTAGTTCAGGTTGTCTCCATTCTTTAGTGGCGCAGCATAACTTAAATTCAGTGCAATTCAGCTCCATACAGATGAGCAGAGGTTCTAAAACAGTCTTGTAAGGCAACAGTAAGTAAATCCTTCATAATTTAAGTGCTATTTACTTTCGTTGTTAATATGTAGAAATTAGCTACACAGTCAGTGGGTTTTTCCACTGCAGAGATAAAAAGTTACAAGCATTCATCTGCTTTATGGGTGATGGCATGGTGTGGATTCTCTGTTCAGGTTGTGGAATATTAATTTAACCAAAGAAAATTAAATGCATTTTTCTTATTTAAATGAGGTATAATTTATTCCAACCAGCACAATGAGGCACATGTGAAAATTTGTGCTCTTTTTGAACAGAGAATAGTGTGTAGGTAGTTCTATATTCATCGTTGGTAAAGTGTCTTATTAGTGACACAAACTGACATAAATAGCTTCTATAACTCCCACACAGTAGGACATAGTTGACACCAAGCTTATTCCAGACAGACTTGAAGTGGACTGAAAATGATGATCTGCTCAATGGGGAAATTCTGCTTAGCAAGAAAAAGTCTCTACCTATAATAATTTTTTTTATGTGACATGAGCTGATGAGGAAAGAAGACACAAAGCAACAACCAGCGAGGACAGCCAGGATCACTTCAAATTTCTGCACTGCACTGGCAGGTGTACAGTGTCGAAGCGTGAGCACTACAGCTACGCCTTCACACCCAGCCATGAGCCTCCCCTAGCCACCATTACACCCCCCCCACCCCATAGGCTACGATTAATTGAAAGGGCTTACCAACTGCTATCATCCAATCAAAGATCACAAATACGTCAATACTAGGCAATAACATTTACAAAATTCTCCACAACAAGGTACTGATATGAGGATTTATAAGGGACCAGCTGACCTATTTAATCAAACTATTTTTGCTCGCATTTGTACACAGAAAACCTCTGCAATTTAAAAAATACTGAATGTCCCAGTGTAGTATTAACCGTAGGTGAATAATAATCAAGACGGCTTTTAACATGGGCCTACCTTATTACATTAAAACGAAGTCCATCCGCCGAGCTATTAAGCTAGTCACATCAACACTCTGGTCTTCCGCCATTTCGCTCTCTAACTCCCTCTCATGGTCTCTTAGCACTCTACATCTGAGATTGAATTTAAAACTTCCAGAAGGCCTACGATCTTTTTTTTTCTTTCCCGCCCACTAAAAATCAAACTATGATTGGTCAAGTCATCCTTCACTCTGAAACTAAGACACACAGCTTGGCCTTCTGGACTCATGAAGTCCTAACCAATCAATGAGCCAGATAACCCGGTCTTGATAGATTCTTACGATTCTGATTGGATAACATGTTTTTCAGTACAGTAGCCCTTTCATTATTGACATGAACTTGACAGTAGACTTACAACAATACAATGTAGATGAGAGAAAATGTATCAAATGCATTATATAAGATGAAATTATATTAAATTAATAAAACGTTTAATTTTTATTTTTTTTAAATATACAAATAGTTTATTTAATACTCGTATTGTTTGGTCCACAAAATTTCCAGGCCTTCTCTGAAGGCGTAGAAGGCCCTAAGGGTTCCCCACTTATAGGGTCCCCGTGGCCAGGTGTAGTTTAATGGTCTAATTGACATCCTTGTTCTGTTTTTCTATAGCTACTAGGCAAAATAACTGCTGTGGAAATATAAAAATTAGTCAAGAAAAATGTTGTAAATTGGTACAACCATCTATGAAAGCAGCTCTGTGAGTGCTGCTGTTCACATAACAGAAAATAAACATAGGGCAGGGACAACTATTTTTTTTTTTGTTAGTCATGTAAATTAGAATACTGATAATTGATAACTAAGTGTAATTATTATTATTTTTTACTTGAGAAAATTAACAGGAGTGCAGAAGCAAATTTAGGAAGTAAACCTATTTTCGTACGCAATGCTTTCCAACTTTTTGCTCAGACATGTAAACATTTCATGTAAAGACAGACAAATGAAGTTATTGGAAGTGGTTCATGTTGTTTTTATGACAGAGGGACAATCTAAAGCAGCAGACAGGAAGATTATCAGGTGAAAATGCAGGAAAAAGTAATATATAAAGAAATAACCATTGTCAATAATGTTTTTAAAATGTACTGGATAATTGTTTAATAGATTATGTTTCTACGTAATAAAGCAATGCCGAAGTAGCCCTCAGTCTTTCTCTATTTGGAAGCTGCTCTTACAGAACAGGCTTGCCTGTACCATAATTTATTTTAACCCCTTTATGAAGGCATCAACTATAAAATGCCTCATGCGCAAACCAAAAGCTCAACTAAAATGTTACTATTGCAGTCTTTCAGCACATAGTGACACCAATATGAGCATCAGCGTGTACATTTACATCTGACACACTCACTTAATACATGTTCTGCTTGGTCCGTGTCTGCACTTTAAACTCGATTAATACTTTATTAATCCCAAAGGGAAATTAAATATTGCTGTAACTCACCATACGTGTTAAATGACTATGACATGCTTAGCCGGCAAGGTACTTTTTTTGGCTGCACTTATTGCATGACACAAACTTTACATCGCTCACACAAATTGTAAAAGCTCCACATGGCAGACATGTTTGCTTGGGTTTGCTGCCGCACGCTTGCTGCAAACATATGAGGTAAAGGTTACCAAGTTTGGAACACAAGATTTTGATCTGCACTCAACGATCACATTTGTTTTCGAGGAAAACAGCAAAAAATGATCAGCGACTGATCGTTTGGAGCACCTCTAGCTATATTTTTGTCCAATGGATGCAAATATGTGGACCAAAAGTGTTCAAATATTATATATATTTTTTCCAGTTGATGTTGATGTAGCTGTTAACTTCAGTGTGTAGTGGCTATTCAAGTGAAAAAAACACATAATTCAAAGCCCAGCAGTATTTGAACAAGCGTGGTACAATGTAAATACACTTAGTTCTAATTTAGTCAGTAAATGCATGAGTAAACTGTCTGTAAACAGCTCTAGTGCAACATTGAATTGGTCTATAATATTCTATAGCAGGCCTTAAATTTAGTCAATGTGCTCATGCAGTAAACACTGAACCAGTGGCAGAAGATATCGCTTTGTCTGGCTTTAGTGTGCTTTGAATAACCTCTCATTCAATAATGGATGGTAGCTTCCAAACATTCAGTTGTGGCACTGAAAAAAAAAGCAAAAAATGCTTAGATTTTTATCAAACTGCTCCCACTTGCCTCCCGTTTAGGAGGTTGTGTATAGACAGGTAATATCTTCACCTCCATCTCCACATTCTGGTAGTTTCACGATTTGAGCCGCTGTCTCCGTTGGTTACTGTTCAGCTGAAGGTCATAAATGGGCGATTTATGTCTGAAGAGCAGACAGGAATGCTGCTGGTACTGTCAGAGAGCAGAGATACTGTCTGGTCTGACTCATATTTAATGGAATCTGTTACGTCCACAACTCCATGTCCTAACTCATGCACTTCATGGTGTGTTCTCACACTGAGAGAGGGAGTTTACATCCTCTAGCTCAGCGGCGAAGATTATATGGAACAGCATAATATGACCGATAAATATAAGGCTGTAAATTGGCTCCCTTGTAGCACTGAAAGTAGTTTTTGCTTCTTGCATCATTTTCCAAATCTAATTTACACGCAAAGCCTGCTGCCTGCGCCAAAATTAATTGTCATAGCAAGAGGAGAGAACATTTCATTAGCTTCTGCAGTTCCAGTGCGGTCTGCAAGGAATTACCTAAATGGAACACATGAAATTAAACACATGAACACAGTCTGACAATGTGATAACTATAAGAGAGTTCATTAACGTAACAACAGCTAATACAATGCTGGGCGATTAGCACCTACTCTCAGGTTTCTGGTATGTGGACTTCCACAAAACACCGTTGTTAAAGTATGGCAGTTCTAATTGTTGTAGACGTAGCTTCTTGGGTGGCTGTGGTCATGTTTCTCTAAATCTTTAAGCTAATTAGGCCAGCTAATTAATCAGTATGCCTGGAATGAGGTGCAAGACTGGCTCTTTGTTGGCTTGAATAATGAAAGGAGAAGAGCACTTTCAGATGGGGAAACTGAGGAAAGGGAAAGGAAGCAGGGAGAAGAACCTTGTTCTGAGAGAAAAGATGTTCTTAACATCTTTCTGACAAGGTACCATTTTATCACTTCCTTAAATAGCTATGGTTGTCTCTTAAAGATCTAATGTCACTATCAGAAATAAATACATACATGGAGCCAGGAAAAATAATAATGCTGCACTTAGACATAGTGGGAAAATCGGTATTGGAAATGTGTTATTACACTCAACAACAGTGTAATCTCACTGTATGGTGTATGAATGTGTCTGGATTCGTGTATATTTTTGCTTTTTTTTTCCCCACTGTATAAATCTCGGACCTGTTTGTCTTTTTGCTTCCAGGGAAATTCTGAGGAGGTCTGTTCTTTCTTCGCTCTAGTCTGAAGCAGCAGTCACAGTTGTTTGTTCCAAAAAGGGTAAGATACACATTTTTTTTTTCATCCTGACTACCTTTTTATTTTTGTTGATATCCACTGAAAACTGGTTACATTGCAAAAAAAAAACTGTGCTGAGAGTAGCAACTACTCATTTATTTCAGCAGCATTTTTAAACAAAATCCAACAAAAGTATCATCAGTATATATTTTTGCATATGTTTTTGTAGTGGAGTAATTAAAATGTATCAATTCTGAAGCCATTCAGCGTCATAAGGATTGCAACCAAATATTAACCGTTGTATAAAACATTTTTGTTGCGCTTTAGGGAGCTCTTTATAAACACTAATACCTCCTTTTGAATTTGTCTTGTGCTGGTGTTTAAAAATCCTAAAAGAAATGGTGATCATACAACTGGTTAAAAGCGCAGCTTGGAAATTCACATAATCCAGAGGCGTCATTAGTATTGTAGAGCATTTACAGACCTCAGTTGCAGTTACCATTATTAGGCAGATATATAAACTGCATGTATGATTCTGGTACTAAACAAAGCTAAATCCTTGAAAATCAATTGTGGTTTAAATGTTGTATTTAAACAATAAATATTCCCACACCTGCTTGGAATATACGTCTATAGATGGAATATTCCTACCGAAATTGACTATACAGCAGAGGGGGAAAAAGAAAATGTGTTTTAAAAGTGACCTTTTTAGTAATATATCAACATGTTGGCTTTCTAGCCTCAGAAAATCAAAACAGTAAAATCTGCTCCCGCACAATCCCTGGTTAGTACTAAAGCCTCTTTAGTTTGCAGGAAATGCCCCCTCAATCGACGTATTTCTTCTTGTAAACAAATATTTTTCTCGACGTTCAAATTTCAATGTGCCAAACAATATGGAAAGGGTACGCAAGTGAAGCCAGATAAAATGAAATAAGGGGTCAGACAACTAAACGGTGTTAGTATGGATTAGTGCACTGAAAGCATGCATGTCTAGACATGATCTATTGCTCAGTCACAGTAAATTGGTTTCCCTTTTGATATTTGATTCCATGCAATAATTGGATTTGTTGAATAAAGTAGGTTCAGTCTCTGAATGCTGCACAGACTTCAGTGTCTTAGTCAGCAGTTGTTTACCTTGTTATACATTATAAAATTATCACTTGCATTTTATTTACTTTTAATCATGTTATTTATTGTTTGCCTGCTTGCAATATATGAACAGCATCAATGCAAAGCTAGGGCATGCTAAGGGTGCCCTCTAGAGTGGAGATCTAACTACTGCTGCTGTTGAGTGTTTGTCACTGTGGAGCAGATGCGCCCACTCACACCTCTCCATGTATTTTGCCCGAGGACTGACAGGTGCTGTCAGCGGTTTGTTGCACTGTGAGCACACATGCAAACACACTGGGATGATTCTTGAAGTGGGGAAAAAAAAAAGAAGAAATATCAGCAATGAGCTCACCCAATTCGTGACCCAAAAGTGCCTCACATTCACCCTCAGTGTCAAACTAATCGTAGCATTTACCTTACGCTGCGCTGTCACATAAAGTAGCACTTAACGCTCCACTCATTACAGTTCACACAACCACAGAATGCTCCATATGCTCTCATAAGTCAGCTCTTCTCAAAAATGTCTCATTATCATCGGCTTAACAGTGGTCGGGTTGGGATCATTAAAAGTACAGTTCATGTCCTCTGGAAGTTGAGTGAAGTTACCCACTATCACAGTGGTGTTTTTCAGATCAGCGAGCACCGATGTGGTTTTTTCCCCCCCTCGAGGGTTTCGTGGCTGCAGCTGTAATTGGAGCGTTTGTGTTGCTGCGATTTACTGTTCTCTGGGTAAGGGCCAGCGCAGAGCAGGACATTTTTGTACATGTCCAGAGGATTTCCTGTGAACTTATCAAACGCTATAGCAGGGAAACTAATATGAAGATCATGGAAGAGCTGTTCTCATTATTGAGAAGTGGCTCTTGCTTTAATTTCTCTTTCCTCGTCCCACCTACCAAGTATTTGAAAGAAGTCAACAGTGCTGTTGCAGATTTTCCTCTGGTTTTGCTTTTTTTTTTAATCACACTTAAACGTTTAGATCAGAATATATCAAAGATAACCTAAAATTGCAAAAGCATTATTTCAACTGATTTCTTTTATAAAGAAAGAAAAAAGACACCTAATTTAAAAGTAACTAAGTAAGTAACCACACATTTGTTTGGTTCATTTTTACTTGAACCACCCACATCAGAGAACTGGCAAAATTGTGCAATTGAGAAATGTAATAGATTTTTGAATGAGAAAATTAGTTACACTAAAATATTAAAAAAGTAGCATATCAGGTTTACAGGTTTGGTTTTGGGACTCAAATCATAGTGACAGACATTATTTTTGTTTACAAGGTGTTGGTGCTGTAATATGTGGTGGAAAGCTAACAGTGTTGCAGATGAGCATTCTTCTAAGCAGTCCAACATGGTGACAACTTCAGGATAGTTTCCTGCTTCAGTTTCTGAGCAGCCTGCCATAACTGATGGCACTATCTATTCAGTCTTCAGAGAAACTTAAAAGAGAACACATCTAAGAGGCTTTGACATAAATCATTTGCTCTTAAAACATTTGGATTGGGATTGAATTACTACATTTTCAGTTGTTTCAGCATGAAAAACAGCAACATTGTTTTACAGTGATTTAAAAGACTCATCGGCAGTTGTAATGGTAGACAAAAGTGGCAGAACCATTTATCAGGGTTGAGGTGGGAATTACTTATTGATTACTTTTGATTTGTTTAATTACTTGTAACAAGTGTCACAAAAAAAAGCTAAATCAGAAACTCTTTTCCTGCTCTTGTGCGTTGCACATTTGTAAGAATTGACTGGAGGTGAGATCGTAAAGTGATTTAAAATAAAAATGACAGAAAAAAACAAAAAAAACTAAGTGCAGACAACGGAGTTTAACTAACTTTTTGAAACTTAAAGTAAAGGGACAGATGTAGACTCGTCAGAGTAGCTCAGTCTGTTGGGAGTGGCATTCGAATGGCCTCTTGGAAAAGCATTGAGGCGTTAAATTTAAACTGACGGTGCAGAGACAATGGAAAATACTCTTTTTGGTGTATTTTTACTTTGAATGTGCAAACGTGTACCTGTCACATGCGATTGGGCCTTAAACAAAACCAACAATAATACCTGGAGCACGTCAGTTGAGAGAATAGTCTAAACTGACTTTGTATGACCTCTGTACAAATACATTGTATATTCAAATCCCACATATAGTAGTATTGTAAATTTATTTTCACTTGCAAAGCCATATCTAATGCCATGAATTAGCTAGTAATAACCTTCATGACTATATCCTCTGTTGTGTGGCCTAACTGACTACTGGTCCATCCCGCTGCCTCATAAGGCTGGAGATTCTGACATATTGTGTCTCCTCACATCTAAGATTCGATGTATTACTATACAATGGGGCATAACCAGGCTTATGTTGTTGGGAAGCCCTACTACAGCCGGCTGCGATGATTTATTACATGCCTTGAAGGGATTTTCATTTTAGCAAGGTCACAAGTGACATGTCAGCCGAACGTGGTTCAGTTCGTTTTTTGTTTTTTTAGAAGCCTGCTGGCGATGGGGAGGGATGCCAAAACAGCTAAAACAAGTTCCACCTACCTTCCACTACCAACATATATCCCTGCATGCAAGTGAAACCCCAAGATAAAATACTATAGTCCACTTTAATTATTTAATTTCAGAAATGTATACAATTTCAATTCTTAAATACATTAAAGCATAGAATCTACTTTGATGTATAATTAATCGAAAAACATAACAGTGTATTCCAGCACAGACCAGTAATAGACTAAAATTAAAAAATCTTAAATGATATGTAGTTCAATTTATTCCAATTAATATTACAAAACAAGGTGTTTCATTGGGTCAGGCCAATTTGTTTAAATGAATAAAGAGGAACAAGTCTGTTTAAACAGAATTAGAGCTCCAATAAATCCAGGCACAAGGCTGAAAGGAAAGGAAGGAGTTTTAGAAAAAGACTAAAACAAAACAATTACTTATCTAGTGAGTTCTTGCTATGGGAACTTAATTGAAGAGTACCTTTATTTTTGGAAGCACTGCATGTGTCAATAAGTTTGTTTAAAAGAGAAATATTTAAAATCACCAGTCTAGTTTCAATACAACGTTTCTTACCATTCTTTAAAAAACTGGTATTACCTTTGCTATGTTCATATTATTTGGAAACAAGTTGCATACGTATATCTGTTTAGGAATTTACAATTTGGCCAATAACTTAAGGATTTCCATATGAATTGACTTTATATCAGTTGATATGAAATTAACTACAAATAAAGGGCTGGGAGTACTTTCAATGGTAGAGAACACCTAAAAATATGTTGGTACCTTTGGCAAGAATAATTCGATAGTATTCGAAGTATACAGTATTGTCGGAACACCTTAGCTTCAGGGAAATGACGATTGATTTTAATATGTTTTTTTTTATATCTTTCATTGTTAAAATAGGGAAAAATTGTTTCTTGAGTTTGATTGCACCAAAAATTATCCAACATACCTACAGTGGTAATAGGTACAAAATGGACTTATAGGTTGACGCAATGCCAAAACCCATAAATTAAAAGTATGTATCATCTCCATGCAAATGATTCGGTTATATTGTTTGAACGTAATACTTTAAGTTAATGCAAAACATGTGAGGCATACAAAATGTACGAAAATAATTAGAATCAGTTTCTGATAGAATCTTAAATAGTAATGCAATGTGTTTTGATTTATTTATTTTTTTTAATTTTTTTTTTAAACAAATGTATTTAAAGCAAGAACTGATACAACTGACTTATCCTTATCTCCTAGGTGGTCAAAGGGGGCTTTAGTGGCACTGGGTGCGTCGGCGGGGTCAGCTTGCAGCACAACGGAAAGCATGGTGGCATATATTTGAGCCCAACACCGCAGCCTCGTTTCTCCTGGTGAGTTCATGTTCCTCAAAAATGAATGAAGCCACCAGGCCAACTGACTGAAGCAAAGGATAAATTATTTTTTTTAATGTTTTTTTATCTTTTTATTTTATTCATAGTATGTGTGTCTTTGGAGACACACATACTATGAACTAAATGCCATTTGTTAAAACATTTAAACCAAATTCTGACACTGGAAACCTACACAGCAACCCTAAACAGTGTAATGAGGCAAAAAAAAACAACACAACTATGTGTTCTGAGAGGAGATACACTCAGACCTGAGCCCCTCGCGATGCTGTAGCTCGGGAATACATTCTGCATGGTCATAAATATTGCACTGTGAGTACACGGAGGGCCTTTGGGCCTATGAATTATTATGTAGACCAGTGGCTCCACGCTAGCCACAGCGTCTATCTAGCTCAGCTTTCGCTCTGCAGTTAGCTGCAGCTGGGGAATTGTGTTTATACGCCCAGCACATATAACTGCCAATGATACCGGGAATTCATCATGGTCAACCCACATATTGTGGAGTGCGTGCTACCACATGAGCAGACACAGCAACAGTAAGACTGACATGACAACAAACAAAATCAAAAAAGCAAAGTACAAATTTCAGTCCGTGCTTCTGTGTTTTCAGAGTACCATATCAAAATTATTATTTATTCTGATGTGAAATGAGTTCACCTTTTGGGTCTTTCTTATAATTTGGTTTTCACACAAGACAATCATAACTCTACTGAGCACAAAGTTAACAGAAAAATCAACTGATTATGGCAACATAGAGAGAGTGAAAGGACATCAAAATAAGCAACTCAAAGAAGGATAAAGGGACTTCAACTCACCACGCTGCGCTGTCAGACTACAGAAATGCCAGCCAGGTTGGGCTTTTTTTTAGTTATTAGCAAAAAAATAAAGCCTAATCTCCGGACTGCTGACACATTTCTTTTGAACAGTGCCAGTCTGAAAAAGGCAGATATGCTCAGAAAAAATAAATAAAAAATAACGAATGAAATCTGTGTCAGGTTAGATAGCAGCCAGCAGCTTTCCGGAATAAGTCTCCGCTAAGCCGCAAACACACAGGATTAGCAGCTAAAGTACCAGTCTCAAGAAAAAATAAATAAAAAATGGGAGAACAATATTAACTGATTAGCGATAACCTTTAAATTACTTTGCTAAATACAGTACGCGCGTCTGCAGTTTATGAATATAATAGAGTGACGTCAGAAGATGTGCAATGGGTCAATTTTTATAGTCGTTCCTATACAAAAATTATGTTGGTTTTTAAAATATATCAATAATACTGAGAGTAAACTGTTTCGGGAGGAGAGGAGCTCAATAGTTGCGGTTGGTGGATTTAACTCCCTCACACCTATAATAGTTGGTAGCAGCCTAGCATTCTTTCATTATTTGTGTAAATATTTCTTCAAGTTCAGTTTGTTTTTAAATATACTGATTTGAGATTTGTTTGTATTTCCCCAAAGACATATGTGCAAAATAATTCACACCCCTTCAGCTTGCATATGTTGACTCATTACAGCCACAAATGCAATCATATAATTGAAATTTACACAAGAAGTATGACATCAATTTCTGTTTAGCACACTTTACCCCTAAACAAAATCTGTTACAACCAATCACCTTTCAACGTTACTTGATGAAATGATACATTCCAGTATAAATGATCCTCTTCTTTTAAAGCATCAGATGTTTTTCTTTTAATCCATTAGTGATAAAACAGTATCGAAAACCCCAAAGAGCACAACAGACGGGGCAGGGATAATGTTTTGTGAAGTTTAATTTATTTATTGAACAATTAACCCCAGCTTTGAACATCACGCACAGCTCTGTTTAATGCATCGTTTTAAATGAAAAGAGCATGGCACAAGCACAAAACCACAATGTCACGACCGTTCATTAACACGGAGAGTCTGGATAGGTATAACATCAATGGGAAAACAACTAGGAGGCCCAATGCTGACTCTGGACGAGCTGCAGAGATCTACAGCATTTGACGGAATCGTTATTAGTAGGACATGACACAAATGTACCCTTTATAAAAGGCCTACTTGCAGTTTCCACAGAGCCAAGTTCACAGAAGCTTTCGTCTAATCCGGCAGAGCTGATGTTGCGTCACAAAAGAGGGATGTCCAGGTTTTCCAGAAAAAAAACCTATTGATCATAAATCCAGCTGTGATCGATTGCAGCTATAAGTAGGTATTTTCAAAATATTGTCTCAAAATATTTTCATGTATTAATTTAAAAGGCATTTGCAACTTTCCAATGACCTCATAATGATATGTTATTATTGCCTGGCCTATTGCACTAAATGTTGATACATTTAGCTGTAACATGATGCTGTCAGGAAATGGTCAGGGGCTTTTAATACTTTAGCAAGTCACTGTAAAGAGAAACACTAAAGCACCGAAAACAAACCACATTGATTATTATGTATTATATGTATTATAACACAAAATAAAAAACATTAGGTAGATAAAAAAAAAAAAAAAGCTGATCTAAAATGTCGAACAATTTGCTCCAAGAAATGTTGTCCTTACGCAGCTTTAAATATCCACAAGATGGTGCTACACTTCAGCTCATCAAAAAAAGAGAAACTCAACTCTTGGTGCCAAAATCCAAGGCTCATTGAGTGAGGTGGCGTCCTGACTTCTTATCGGTCTGCTCTGGCTTGCATAATCCTTATTTGCATTGCCAAGTGTAACATATCTGGTGAAAATGATATGATTACAAGCCAGCGTGATATCCTAACATCCGGAATTATTAGTTTCTAATACGACACAAGCAGCAAGTAATTTTATGCTGCACAAGTCTTAACGCGTTTCAATCAAATGCAGCACATGTATGCATGTACTGCATTTTAGGGCCTTAATGTAAAAGCCAATACTCAAATTACAGTTAAAGCCAGCAGATGGCAGTCTATCAATATAGAATCTTCCAAAGATAATTTCTTCTGCTGACTTGGCCTTTCCTTCATTAGCTAAAGCTCCTGGGAGGCGATATCTTCTTTTGTGGAGTACGATGTAAATTAAACCCGGAAACAAGCATTTATTGACGCTCTAAGAAATTGGAAGATAACATGGAAAAGATGTGACAGAAAGCCTTTTTACATCCTTTTTTGCCTCCTTACCTTCTTATTTTCTTCTCAGATGTGTCATGCTTCATCCCTCACATTTTCACAGAGCCAAATGGCATCACCATCTACCGTTGGCACACGCATGCACGCAAACCTACCCGCCATATGTGTGTGCAGCGGTCCGTGTCTCTCTTGCACTGCGAGCGCTCGGGGAGCACGAGAGTGAAAGAGAAAGTGTCTCCTGGCTCTCCAACACTCCCCGTTTCTCCCCCGCTGCGCTGTTGTCTATCAAACAGCCGCGCAAAACCATAATGCTCATCTTCCCCCTGCCTTCGTGTCACCTGCGCACCCCACGATCACGAAAAAAAAAAATAATACATTTGGGTTTAGTTTGTGGACTACAATGGCAAACGTTAGAGCTTGGGTGGGAGTGTGTGAACCAAAAAAAAAAAGCTCCAATGGTTAACTTATTACAATTATCAGTTCCATAGATGGCACATTTGCGGCCTTTACTCCTTTACCAGGCAAACTTATTTTGCTAAAGAAACCAGAGCACAAAAAGTGGATATTGTCTGTCAATATTACCTCTGCCTGAGATGTAGAGAGGCAAAGTGATTATCTCTGCATGAGTTTTCATTGAACCCAACAGCATGAGTGTGTCTCCGCGAGAACATAACACACACAAAGTCAGACAACCATGGTGCTTTCACACAAAGCTGATTAAAATCAGATGAAGTCGGTAATGGTTATCTGAAACTGAACACAGTTTTGCACTTTAAAAAAAAGAAATCTCTTCACACATCTCAAAAAGTTTTAACCCTCTTTCTCAGATTCATCCTCCATTTAGACAACAAACAAGTGGAGCAATAAGAGCCATTTTCAGCCACAGGGATAAATGGCAGCAATCAGTAAGACCTCTGGAAGCTGCCTAGCATCATTCATTCATTCTTTTCTGTGTACTTGTATATAAAACTGATGTTAAAATATTATTTGTGAGACCTGGTACTTAACAGGCGGATGAATATGAGAATGTATTATGAAATTACTTGGACTCTGTGAAAGTAACAGAATATAAACAAATGGAAAGATTTTTTTTTTTTTTTTCTGGCCTGAAAACAAATATAGGGGGAAGAAAATGTGATATTTTTATATATTTGAGGCCAAAAAAGTATTATGGAACAATTGGAGAGAAATAAGGCACACACTAAGGTTCATTTCTGTTAAGTTGCTAAAGATTTAAGCTTCAGCGATAATATGCATTTCACACTAAATGTAGAATAAAAGCAATATTACCAAGATGTGAGTTTAGTTATTTTTGTATTATGTCAAACAATCCTACACTGCAACTGTTTGAGATGCTTTATTTTCAGCTTAAACCCTTTTAGCAATATTTTCTAAAAAGTGTTCTATGTGTGTTCCCCCTTAATCTTAGCTCCAATTTTGGTTAATATTGTTTAATGGTTAAAATTTCCCAAGCATGCTAATTCACAAACACACACACTCACTATGTTTAGTGCTAGATACCCCTTTGCCAATTATGGAAAGATTAGACATTTAAGATTTCTTGTGAAAAAAACAAACAAAAAAAACCTGTTCAACATCTCAGACCAAACAATAATTTATTTGGATGGTAGCACATGCTTAAATAAAAAGATTGCTTAGACTTAGTATAACAACATTACCATATCCATGCTAAAGTCTGTGTATATGCTTAGCATGTCTGGACTTTCAGCATATGTTCATTTTACCCTACTATGCCATTTTTGTTTATTTTACGCAAGTGTTAGTCTTAGAATAACAACAATTTGTTATTTTTTGCATGATACATTTTCTCTCTGTCTTTCTGTTGCAACTTCTTGGCACCTTCTTAAAACTGTAATGTAATTTGTGCATCACCATAATTCTTAAAAAGTAAATTCCAACTGATTCCCATGCTTACTCTAACCTTAGCAAGCAAATATTATTAATTTTTAGTCCTAACATCTTAATGATATCCTTAATAAGATCATTTTATCCTGCTAATGTTGAACAGATTATGCTATTTTTTTTATATCATCAGCCCAATGTGTAGCTCATTGTATAAGCATTAGTTGTAACATATTCACTGACATTTATATGTTTACTTTAGTCTTTCAATTCCAATGTTTCCTATAATTTAGTAACATTACTTTTAGCCTGCTAATACCAGCTTTAAACATTCACAGTGGGTTTTTGTTTATTACAAAGTAATGCAGTCAGCCTATGAATGTTTCATTAAAGCCTAAGTCGGTATACGAATGGCCGATTGAACAGTTTGACCAACAATTATGTCATTCCTCCTTATTTGTTTGAGAAGAAAGCTTAGTAGCAAACAGCTTTATGTTTACCCTGTGGTTAATAAAAAATAAAAAAAAAGTAGTTGCAATGTCTAGACTTTTAAATCAAACCCATTGAGGTAGCATAATGCCGATGATTATGACAACCAGACACAAGGGACTGATAGAGGAATGCTGAATTATGGACTAGGGGAAGGATGCCTAGAACCGAAGAGCAGTTTAATCAAATACAAAGGCCTGCAGACGTCCGCTGCATTACACTGCAAAAAAGAAATGTTACTAGTCATTCAAATCCTAACAGAGCAATGTCTTTTGTTCGGGTATGAAAGATATTTTTTTCATAATAAATAACGCTTTAAAAAGAGCTGAAAAAAAGTCTAGACTGAGTGTATTTTAAAGGTGTTTTGTTGCACTGACGGGCAACTCGCCTTTGACCTAGTTGAATACAAGTGCATTAAATAAAAAAACTCTTTGCACTCTTTGTTTATTCTACTACCCTTAAGAGAAAAAAAAGACATCATTCATATTGATTGCCAACCATAATAATATAATCAGACATAAAGCCTGACAAGGCTGGCTGCTTCAATAGATCAGACCTGCTGACAGTAGAGCTATGCACAGGTCATTAACCCTCACCTTCCCTGTTTGACCCCCGAATCCATTTGGCTCCGTCCAATATGAATGCAAATAACTCCACGTTTTTAGTGACATGTTTATGGTTATCTCTGTATCTCCCCCTCGTTCCGCCTAAATGTGGTGATCTTACCGAGTTAATGGGATCAACAAAAAAAAAGGCAACCTATTGCCCAACGGTGGTCAGAACCCACCAACAACCCCCCCCCCCCCCCACGCCCCCATCACACTCCAGCGTGGCGCCTCCCCCAAACCATAAGCGAAAGCAGCAGAGCATGCCCGTGGTTGCACACATACAGTATGCATACCCACATGTCCTCTACCCCAGTCACTTGTGTATGCATTGAGCTGATAAGTACTGCAGTTCATTTTCTCCATGGCAAAGCACAGTAAAAAAAAAGAAGAAAAAAAAAAGGAAAAACTGGGGAGTAATAATTGCTTCGAGGGGGGGTCGGGGGGTACGGATGTTGATTTTCTGTGAACGTGCGGGGAGGGAGGGGCAATACGAGCTCGGCTAAATATGCTTGATTGCCTCCTAAGCTTCAGTGCTGTGTAATGAAATATGGCGGCTTCAGACAGAGGCTCCCTTTGCGATAGCGTTCTTGTCACATTCTGCCTTGCCTTCTGTTATTTTTTTTTCTTATTATTTTTTTCTCCATTGCACCTTTTCCGCTTTTATGTTCTGGCATTTTCATCTTTGCCACACAGAGTCCGTCAAAGCGTCTGTTGCCATTGAAGCTATAATGTAATAATTACGGAGGGCCAAATCCAGCCTAATTGAGTATTCCTCGCCGCATCAAAATGACCACTGCCTTATTATTCTGTTCTACAATTTAATTTGCAAATGTATTACCATGAGCATAGCGTATTGAAAGAACTGTGATAGTAAGGACCTGAACAAAATACACAAGGGAGGATGACAGACTGCAGGGCCTGGGAAGCTGCCATGTCCTTAGCCGGTTAATTATGGTCATTTACATTTTGGAGAGGTAAAGACGATGGTTAAATATTAAAACAGCTTGTTTGCAATGTGGAAACCCTCCGGCTGTTACCTGGTTTAGCCTAAAGGACCAACAACCAATACATGCATCATTCTGTTGTTTAAGGTGCCTCGAGCAGAGCTAAATAAAATCTCTCAACTATTATCTTCACCGGTGATAGAATTACACAAGTTGGTGTGTTGGGTGTGAAAGATTTATTGGAATGAGGTGTTAATGCATTCAAGAGAAAGGGCAAAAGAGCAACTAAGTGTAAAGGTTTAAAATCCTCCATTATATCAGTGACTTTTATTATATGACAAAACAAAAACACAACTTTAAGCTGTATGCTACTGCATAAAAGATCTTTATGTAGGAAAATATAAAGAGTTAGAAACAGTAGCCTTTTAAATGCAGCAACTATTCATATTTAACAATGAATATTGGTTTTATTGATAAAATATATTTCTAATAAAGACTCAAATCTATTAAAGGTTTTTTTTTTCATCTGTAAGCTTTGTTTTATTTCTTAGAAAGATAAGATAAGATAAGATAGACTTTATTGATGCCGAAGGAAATTGTTTTGCCAGGGCTACAGAGTATCAAATAACAATTAACAGGACACACTCATCTCACATACAACACAGTACAGTACACAATCAACATATAACAATAACCACACTACTATTTATCCCTCCTGCAGATGGAAGAGGAATTGTACAGTTTGATTGCCACAGGTAAGAAAGACCTCCAGTGGCGTTCTGTGGTGACTCTCGGTGGTCTCAGTCTCCGGCTGAAGGTGCTCTGACAGGCCGTCAGGATGGCATGTAGGGGGTGGGAGGTGTTGTCCTTGATGCTGAGCAGCTTCCTCAGTATCCTCCTCTCTGACACCTCCACCACAGACTCCAGTTCCAGTCCCAGGACAGAGCCAGCTCTCCTGATTAGCTTCTTGAGTCTGTTGGTGTCAGCCGTCCTCAGCCGGCTGCCTAAGCACGCGACAGCATAGAAGATGGCGCTGGCGACCACAGAGTGGTAGAACATTTGCAGCATGGTCCTGCAGACGTTGAAAGATCTGAGCCTCCTGAGGAAGTATAGTCTGCTCTGACCTTTTTTGTAGACAGTGTGTGTGTTCTTAGACCAGTCCAGTTTATTGTCTATGTGGACACCGAGGTATTTGTAGTCATCCACTATGTCCACAGCTGAGCCGTTGATGATGACGGGTCCACAGCTGAGCCGTTGATGATGACGGGGTCTGGGCGGTTCCGCTGTTTCCTGAAGTGCACCACCAGCTCCTTTGTCTTCCCGACGTTAAGCAGCAGATGGTTCAGCCAACACCACTCCACGAACCTGTCCACCACACTCCTGTACTCAGCCTCCTGGTCCCTGCTGATGCAGCCCACGATGGCAGAGTCGTCTGAGAACTTCTGCAGGTGGCAGGACTGTGAGCAAAACCTTAAATCAGAGGTGTAGAGTGTGAACAGGAACGGAGACAGTACTGTCCCCTGTGGGACCCCCGTACTGCTCCTTATGATGTCTGATGTGGTGTGTTGCAGTCTTACATACTGGGAGCAGCCTGTTAGGTAGTTGTTGATCCAGGCCACCAGAGGAGCGTCCACCCGCATGTCCAGGAGTTTGTTAGTGAGGAGAGCTGGTCGGAGGGTGTCGAACGCACTAGAGAAGTCGAAGAACATGACTCTCACCTTGCTGCTTGCCTCCTCCAGGTGCGAGTAGACTCGGTGCAGCAGGTAGATGAAGGCGTCTTCCACTCCCATCCGGGGCTGGTACGCGAACTACAGGGGGTCCAGTGAAGGTCCGACGATGTTACGCAGGTGCTTCAGAAAGAGCCGCTCTAGTGACTTCATGACATGCGATGTCACGGCAACCGGCCTGTAGTCACTGTGTGTGGTAGGTGTCTTCTTCTTGGGCAAAGGAACCAGACATGAAGTTTTCCACCGGTCGGGAACGACCCTCTGGCTTAGGCTCAAGGTGAAGATGTGATGGAAGATCCCACACAGCTGGGTGGCACATCCTCTCAGCACCCGGGGGCTGAGGCCGTCAGGACCAGCTCCCTTTCCTTGACGCAGTCTACTGAATTCTCTTCTTACCTGTTCTGCGGTGATGGTAATGGGGGATTGTGGGGAGAGTCCCTCAGATGAAGATGGGCAGGCAGGCTGTGTTGATGCTGAAGCAGTTGAGGAGAGTTGGTGGTGTGCGGGGGGTGCAGGGTGGACGGAGGTGTTCAATGAGGTGCTAACAGCGTCGTTGGAGGAGCTGGGGGGAGGGCGGTCAGAAACTGTCTCATCAAACCTGTTGAAAAACAGGTTTAGCTGGTTAGCTTCCTGTAGGTCTCCTTCCATCACCTGGTCGCCCTTTTTGATGTAACCAGTAATGGCTCTCATCCCACTCCACACCTCACTCATGTTGTTCTGCTGAGCTTGCTCTCCAGCTTCCTCCTGTAGCTGTCCTTCCCCTCATCAATTCTCACCCTCAGTTCCCTCTGTACTCTCCTCAAGGAACAAGATGTAAATATAAAATAATACGCACTCCTAGATTTACAATTTTGACACAAAAATGTAAGCATTATATTGGATCCAGTCCCTAACAATGGGTTTTTAACCATTTGCCAATAAAATTAATACTAACTTTTAACTAATGACAAAACTTGAATTAACAAAGATGAAAACCCTCACCAGAAAATCTGGAGAAAAGTGTTTAAAACATTGTTATTATTGACGATTATTGATGAAAGATGAAACTATCAATGTTCTCTCTGTCTGGAACTGTGGGAAAAGAAATATATATATATATATATATATATATATATATATATATATATATATATATATATATATATATATATATATATATATATATATATATATATATATATATATATATATATATATATATAGAGAGAGAGAGAGAGAGATAGA
>JAVLVB010001277.1:1587765-1599526 GCA_032876305.1 Orestias chungarensis
TAATCCCTGCTTCTCTTTGTCTTGTCTTTTCTCGTTGATGCAGTTCTCTTTCCTGAGATATCCCCCACAGGATGAGGCCTGCGGCAGGTGAGGACCTAAGATGCCTTGATTCTGTTTTGATATGTTTGCATACATTTCCTGCCATGCTTTCAAGGGTGTTGAAATGCTGCTTTTTGTTAGCATTAGGCGATGATTTAGCAATGATCTCGTCTGTGAATTTCCATCTTTGCTCTAAGATGAATTGCCAATTTGAGCACTCAGACAATCCAAAGCTATGTCAAGTAATATCCAATCAAGAGTTGAACTGAATCCAGACTTGAGCTCAATCGCTCTGCTCTCCTGACCTAAAGCTGTGTAAGGGGGTGGGGTGTATTGAGAGAGGGGCGACAGACTATATCTGGCAACCCAAACCTTTTTAAAGTGACCGAGGGAGTGAGGGTGACTGACTGGCACTGATGGGACCAGTCTGGGATTGTGCGATGCCGGCGTGTTGTGCAGTGCCGAGGCCTCAGAAAGCTTGATTGATAGAGTGTGATGAGACTGTCACAGAGCAAGGAGAGCAGCGCAGAGATAGGCTAGATGGAGGGAGGGAAGTGGGTTGACCAGCGAAGGGAGATAGGGGGAAATAAATTTGAGAACACATGAAGGATGAAGTGGGGGAATGAAGTGGCTGGATGGAATGTGTTTTGGACACATGAAGGATGGGGAAGTGGGAGGGCTGGAGAGGGGAAGTGGACTCAGAAAGATACTGAGAGGCTGAAGGCTTCACTTAGATGTCACTTAGATCTGGCTTGAACCAATTCAGTAAATATGATATTGAATATATGTGAAAAAATAAGTGGGAGATATGTTTTAAAAAGAAGTTATTAAGGGTATCTTGGATTCAGTTATGTTGGTAAAATGTGTCTCAGCTATAAAGTAAGAACTCATTCAGTTTATAGATTTAGAACACAAAGTAAAATGTGCTGACAGGCCAAAAAATAACAACAAGAGAAAGAAGAAAATCATTGCATGGGTGAATATATATTTAGCTGTCAACAAGTTGTCTAACTCTAACTGATGCAATGAATGACTTCACCACATCCTGTGGTTATGGTAAAAGTTTTAAGTCTGTTTAAGATGATTTTTAGGTGCATGAGGCAGAGAAAACAAGTAATAAAAACCCTAAATATTTTTATTTTTTTCACAAAATGTAAATAGTGCAAAATAAATAAAATATTTTGTTACGTCTTTACAAAATAAATATAATCTTATATATGCATTATGGGCCAAACAAACATGAGGAAAATTCTTGACTTATTTACCACAATGAAGCTAGCAAAAAAAATCGATTAAAAAAATAAATTATTCAGAATTCCAAAGGAAAGTAATTGAACGTTCAGTGTGGACGAAACGTATGCTATAAATAAAAACAAATTGATACTGAGTGAAAAAGAGACAGTGGTCTAAATGGGAAAAAATGTGAATGATAGTTGTTGAAAGGATGTTGAATTGGGGGAAGAAGGCTTGGTACAAAAACAAGATGGAAGTACAATGATTTAGGGATTGGAAAAAGGAAACTAATAGATGTAAAGTTTAGTGGAATATAAAGATGTGAAGTGCAAACACAGACTTAAATGGACTGTGAAAGTTTGTTCTAGAACATTGAGACAAATTTGAAGAAGAAAGTTAGTTTGGCTCCAAGCACATCAATTAACAATAAGTAATTTAATAAATGCAATGAAACATGTCAATTAAAACCTAACATCTTAGAATCCAACATTTTGGTCCAATGCATTAGCATGGACATTAGCATGGTAGCAGGATATATTCTGCACACTGTTACAATTGGTTAAAGTATAAACTGAAATTATTACTATACGTTGAAAGCTAGATATAACAACCTAGATCATAAATGTGAAAATGTACACACTAAAATTCTATAGGTTTATCAGAAACATGAAATATGCTATTATTATTATAATTATTATTGCCAATAATGTTTCTGGTTTGTTAGAAGTACGTCATAGAGTTAAATTTGTCCCTTAATCTGCCTCGGCTTCTCATTTTTCACTGTAGACACCGTAATTAAATCATCTCTAGCCTTGCTTACTTTCTTTGCTGCAAAAATAAAGTTTGTTAAACAATACATTGAGGTTGACTTTTTTAAGCCTTTTAACATCTAAATCATGTTTACGTGATTAAATTCCTAGGTGTTGGAACAAAAAAGCCCTTTCAAACTCTTTTTTTATTTTTTATTTTTTTTATACATACATTGAGATGTTTTTTTAATATAACTAGTTTACTGGGGTGTTTATTAGTTAATCAGCACCTGCTTTAGAGACTCTTCCGGCTAACTCAATGCATTGTTCAGGGAATTCCACAGTTGGTGAATTCAGACTCAACAAAGGAATCATGTTTTACTTTTATTCTTGCCTGTGGAAAGTCGGCTGAGTCACCCAGAGTCACCTAAGTTATTATTAGTGCCTTAGTGTGGAAAGAGACTGTGGGTGCGTCTGTAAAAGACATAAGTGCGAGGCGGAGCTCCAGCGGTGAGTTCATGTAGGAGTAGTGTGAGGAGCTCTCATCTGCCACCAGGGCCTCGACTCCTGCTCCCACTCCCACCCTACGCCTCTGTTCCCGAAGAGGGCTCCCCACTAGTCTGCTATAGGCAAGGCAGCCAGGTGAAATGAGCAATTCCCTTTGAGGTGACGGGAGCACTGCATAGACTCGCCATGTGAAATAGCTGCTCACTTCGGCAGATCAATGCCCTCTCTGTCCTCCGTGCGCTGCAACTAAGTGATAGTCAGGCAGAAAACGGTGGGGAAAAGCGGCGGGTTCACATGTGATGTTTGTTTGTGTGCGTGTGAGGTTGTCTGCGAAAAGGAGGGGGTTAGGCTGTTAGCTGGGCATTTAATTATATTTGCCACAGCGGTTCTGAAGGGGAAGTGTTGGGGAGAAAATCAGAGGCGCTTTGCATAACCTCAAAAGACGCGTAATACTGCCATTACTCTTAGGAGGAGAGAGAGCAGCTCCCTGGCCTGCCGGATATGAGAATATTCAGCCGCTCATGTGGAAATTTTGCCAGTATGAATGATATTAGTAACAATCATATTAAAATGCTTAGCGGTGCTAAAATGAATCTAATACTTCAGTAGCGATGAAACTCATATGCCACACATTTTCAGCACGAACATGCTTGAATACATTCAGAAGTTTGTGATTAATGACAAAATCTGGACCAGACCACTGCACTCATTTCTCTTTAACTCTTTATATGTAGTATTTACACATGGTTGTTATGTATTGTGTCCTGATTGTGTATATTTAATACATCAGGATTGCATAAAAGTTAGTGAAATAGTTGCTAATAGCACCGCAGCTAAAATAACAGCATACAGTGTATACAGAGGTTCTTTAAATAGTAGCTCATACAGATCACATGACCTGCAAGTTCAGTCATCTTCTTCATCTTCATCCTATTTTTTTGAGTTCGGGCTTCATGCAACACTGGCTTTTGAATAATTCAGGCTGTAAAAACACAGCTAAGCCAAGACCCAAGTGTTATTCTAGGATATTATTAAAACAAATCAAAGTTAGTATTTCTAATTTAATTCATTCATTTCCAACACTGGCCTAACAATTTTGCCTTAACTGTGTGTAATGCACAACGGCACAATGGGTAGCACAGTGGCCTCCTAGCAAGAACTCACTTGGTTCAAAGCTAAGCCTTTGGTTTTTGTGTGAGGATTTTGCATGTTCTTATTGTGTTAAGTTATTTGAAAGCAGCAGATACGTGTTACACTGGTAACACTTGTTGATGAAGGTAAAGTTGTCTGAAGTCCTCAGAAGTACCTGAGCTCTTATGACTTACAGTTTTGTCACAAGATGATGATAAAATAAAGAAAAGCAAAGTAAAAAGTAATGGTTTACATACAGATTTAGCTCTCCTGGCTTTTTCTGATACAGAATCATTGCAGATGACTCCATCAGTGATGTAAAAGTTCAATAAAATGTGGCTTGACCGTACAGACTGCAGACACTAATGAAATATGTTCCCACATTAGTACCACATGTAGAGGTGACACAATTTAGATTTTTGTGGGGGATAAAAACAATGGAATTGGCCACATATGGGTCAAGGTTGCAAAAAATGGGGTTTGGGTCACATTTGACTGCTATGTGCTTGAAGACTTTGTTGTTCTGTGTTGGACTGATGACCAATGAGCAACAAGCAGGTAAAGAAGTTGGCTGGATGAATGTATACATTTATTTAGTATAATATGTATATTTTGACATAATTGATTTTCGCTAATCTGCCTTGTCGCACTAGAATGACGATAAGCAAGAAACTGCAATTTGTGCACCTAATGTTTGTTGTTAAAAGTGATTTTAATAAAACAGGAAAAAAGGTGTATGTCGCAAGTTAGTGCAACATTTGAATGTAAAATCGTTAATTCTTGTTGAGAACTCAGCAAATGGCCGGGAACGTCTCTGTAGGAAAAGAACGACATTATTGGAAAACATAGCCACATATTAAAATAAGTCATAAAGGAACAGTTATTTCTGTGCACTCCAGACCACTTTACCTTCATTAACAAGTGTTTGCTGAGTCTCTGCTGCCTTGCAGTGACATAATGAACACAACTGAAAACAAAATATGTTGATGAATATTTGTGACTCCAAATTAATCAGTGGATTTATTGGATAGTTTACCTCGTTTATTGCTATTATTATTAGCATAGTTAGTCTTAAAAAAACAACCTCTTTCTCAGCGTTAATTACATGTTTAAACAAAAAATTAAATCTGCTTTACTATTTAAAAACTTCTAAATTACAGCCCTATGAATGAAAACATAATGCATCAAGATGAAAATGTTTTATATGAAAGGCACAAGTTTGTCTCTTATTGTAAAAAAATTATTATACTTTTATTGCTGCTGTGCAGGATGAAGACATTATGAATGTACACAACTGCAATTTATTTTTTTCTAAAGTTTTTGGCTCGTCTCTTTATTCTAATTATCTTTATGCTAATACTCAATCATACGGTTTACAGAGCCCCCACTGCATGTCTGGGTCAGGCTCGACGCCAGTGAAGCATGGGGTGAGGGTGCAGCAAGACACCTGTAGACAAAGCAGCAATTAGGCTCATTTGACTGTATAGGAGGCATAGGGGGAGAAATATGTTAAAAACAAACAAAAGAGAATACAGCCTTTGAGCTTTAATTGGGTTCCAACATCATGATGCTAGAAAGAGTCCCAATGTTGTGCACTCTCTGCAGAGATGTGCCCAGGAAGGTTAAATCTTGCTCCTCAGCTGTCAACTCGTAATGAACCTTGTTTAGTAGCAATACCATGGACCGCCACCTTCCGGGGGCTTTTTTTTTTTTTTTTTCCTCAACCGAGAGCGAATCAAAAGTCTGAAGCTGCAAAGTCATTTCAACTGTAAACGGCATGCAATATAAAGGAAAAGACTGGATATTTCTCCGAGTGAAAAAGAGCGAGAGTGTCGGGGCTTGAAGAAAACGACGGGAGCACGGGAGGAAGAAAAGCTGGTTTCAAATTGTTTCCCTTCTGCTGCTGTGCAATGATAGCTATTAAATAAAACTGAGGGATGGGGGAGCGGCTGACAGAGATGCAGGGAGATGTGTAAGAGATGGACAGGAGGAGAGATGCCCGTTGTTGCATCACCTGCAGTAATAACTGTGTTGACATCCAAATGGAAAGCTCTGACAATAGGAGGCAAAGCTGAGGCAGCATCCGCCATTCAGATGGAAAGAACGCATTGGGGAAATATTAGCAGGCGTCAGGACTTTTCATTGCACATACCAAAAAACCACTTGACCCTTCGGGGCGTTACACAATTGATTATCTATTATAACTGAGTCCTGCATGTTTGTGTGTGTGTGTGTGTGTTTGTGTGTGTGTGCGTGTGCGTTTGTGTGTGTGTGTGTGTGTGTGTGTGTGTGTGTGTGTGTGTGTGTGTGTGTGTGTGTGTGTGTGTGTGCGTGTGCGTTTGTGCGTACAAACAGCGTTCAGATCCCATTAAATAGGCCAGTTATTTCTCATTTCCAATTAACTGCACAGTGTGTTGTTAAATACAAACTTTATCGTCATACATATTGAAAAAAAAAAAAAAAAAGTACATTTTAATCTGTTTTTGGCTTAAAAAGTTTTTGTTAGGTTAAGCTGATGGGTGTATGGTTTTCTAATTAATGTTCCAACTAAATCAGTAGACCGAATATTCAGTCATTGTATTACTGCACCTGTCAAATACAGGGGGTAAATATGACTCGAGCAGAGGTCGATTGTGAGAGAGAATATTATTTATTGTAAGGATGAGATGAACGCAGCATGAACAGAAAACTGAATGAACGAGGCACAACAAACAAAATCGCGGGACCGGAATTGAAAATAAACAACGTGACACGGACAAGAAACAACAAACCAAGGATACACTGGAACTAGGATAGAAAATAAACAATAACAAACCTAAACAACTGAGAGGAAAACTACCAACAACGAAGGAACAAACAACAAACAAAATAAGCTAAAGGAAGAGAACGGAATACCACGAGAGGGGGGAGAGATCAGCAACAGGGAACCAGGCGAGCAGCAGGGAGGAACTTACTGGTAGAGAAGAGGAACAGGCTAGAGATGACGCAGAGAGAAGGGGAGGGAAATCAGATGATCCAGCGGTGAGTGGATGGGTAAACCAAGCTTAAATACTGAGGAGCAGGAAGAGGAGTGGTGGAGATGATGATTGGATAATTAGTAAGAGGTGGAAAAGATAATGAGGGAACTCAGAGAGAAAGAGAGAGAACACAGAAAAGAAAAACCAAAATAGAAAATAACCTAAACAAAACAATAACTAATGATAACAAAGTAAAACAAAGCAACTACAACAAATTAAACAGCAGACTAACAGAGAACAAAACACAGATCATGACACACAGGGAAAAAGAGAGAGCAGACAGCGAGGGAGAAAACGAAGACTCAACCCAACTAGAAAATACCCTAAACAAAACAATAACTAAACATAATTAATGATAACAATGACCAAATAATAATAAACAGAAGCAAACCAAAAACACGGATCATGACAGCACCTATAGATTTCAGATATACTTTATTATTAGCTTGCAGATTTTACCTTGAGTTTCTGTCATGCTGCCAATAATTTTATATCAGACACAATCTCTGTGTGTATTTTATTCAGTTTTAAGCTGTTCAGCTTGTATTGGCGCAGACCACTGCTGATTACAGTACAAACATTTCGCAATGGTTTTTAAAGAACTGCAGATATCAGCAGATCCTTGCTGATGCAGAGGTCAATACCTATTATACTAAAAAGCAATAGTCAATATAGTGCTCTTACGTGATCAGTTCCAGATTTGAATACTTTCAACAACTGCAGAACTTTTACTCTGTTTTGAATCTGAATTTAATGGTTTGAAAGCATTCTGTTTGCTTCTTTTATGTGACCGGGGAAAGTAAAACTGATGCACTGGCATAGAGGAGCTTTTTGTCACGGAAATCTGTAAATTATACTCTATGATAAGGGCTAGAGTCAATAATCACATGATGTTTATCAATACCTTTAAGAACAAGAATTGTCTAAAATCTGAAGTTTTCAAATTCCAAGACAATTTTTAGCTTTTTACCACGACAGAAACTATATATAATAAATATATATATATGAAAAACCGTGAAGTCTGTATGGTTTATGGTACAAAAAAAGTTGTCAGTATTCTGCTTTTGATTGTAAATAATTTAAATAAACTATGGATTAGATGGATGGACAAATAGATCCAAAGATGGATTGTAAGAGAGATAATGGACTGATGGATGTATTTACAAATGGATGGATAGATAGATGGATGGTGTACTGATAAATGCATGGACTGACAATAAGATTCATGTTGGATGATTGGATCATCAATGAAGAATTTAATACATGCATCAACTCAGGTTTAGGATGATATTTATTTAGATGAATGCACGGTTTGATTGTTGGATGAATACATTTGGTGGATAGACGGCCGCTTGGCTGGGTGGATGGATAACTGACTAAAGCAACAGAAATATCAGTCCCATGAAGCTGGACTGGAAGAAAGTATGTAATTGTTGTTCCCCCTAATATTTGAATGATCTCATGTTTTCCTGGCGGCTGGGTGGACAAAATACTTACTGCTTCATTGTGGTCAACTAATAATATATTTTTGGGGTTTTCTTCTGCAATAGTGAAAGGTCAATACCTCAGTGGTAGAAAAAGTGCCACAAGTAACAATATTTGGCATTATTTGATGTTTCATCATCATTATTATTAGTATAATTAGTTGGCTAACTATATTCTACATTTGCACTTACTCCAGAGTTACTTTACTTATCGTTAGAGGAGCATGAATGAGCATACCTTTTTTTATTTAAGGGACACACACATCACTACATTAAACTAATATTATTACAAAACATGTTTCTTGATGTTATTGAACTTAAATAATATGTTAAATTCAATACAAAGGAACTGCGGAGAAACTTAAAAAAGTAACCATTCTTTAAGGAAATAAGATTTATTAAAAAAACCATAAATGCCCTTCAAATACACTTACACACAACGTCCCAGTATTTATGCCAATATCTTGACCTGAGCATGTTTACACAGCAGGGAGGGGAAATGTGCCAAATAAAACGAAGGTAAGGCCTGAGTTGTAATTCTGAATTCTGCCTTTGACGAGCACAGTATCAGCTGTCCTGGATCTCTACTTCTTCATTCGGATGTTCTCATTTGTATCCACACCTGTGTCACTCACAGCCTTACGTCTTAACCTAATTTCATGGTCTATGGGTTTGGATGGATGGGCTCGACTGCAACTTTTACACTCAAGGAAAGGGGGAGAGAGTGCAAACTATCAATGCGTGTGCACCTACATGATTACACAATGGTAGAAGAGAAGGAATAAAAAAGGGTAAAGAAATGGATGGGCTGGGGACACTGTATTGAAAAACATGGCCATGGCTGTTGCTAAAATCTTAATAATCCTGCTGCAGGGGGACCTTTTTTTACTGTAAAGGACCTGACTTACCCACAATCTGGGAAAATATTAAACACTGCTGAACCGTCCAAAGAGTAGTTGTCAAACCAAATGTAATGGAAGAGTGCAGCAACTCATCCAGAAGGTCACAAAAGAACCCGTAAAACCTAAAGCACTCCAAACCCTTGTCTTGTGGCATAATAATTGTATTATTGCAGTTCCATCATCATGCTGATCATCATGACAAAATGCAACTAATGACACTTCAACAAAGTCCAAAATAGGATTGCACAATATTTTTCAGCAGTAAATGGATCCAGAAACAAAAGAAAAGGTCCACAGTGACTAGATGTATAGAATTAATAGTATTAAAAGCTGTTTCTCTACCATCTTTCAACAACTTGGTCTATGTAGTTTTTTTCCCCCAGAAACCTTTTAAAAATAAAGAAAAATTGAATTACAATGAATAACATCAGTCATGTATTAAATTTTGTCATTGCACTAAAAAATAAAACCGTCCCCTGTTTTTTTTTTCCTAAAAAAACTGATTTAGAAGGTGAGCGTTAAGAATCCAGATTTTTTTTATTTTTTATTATACAATCTGTTTATCATTGTAACTTCTTTTATGCTTTTACAGTTAAAATAATAAACTAACTTTACATATAAGGTAATATAAATTTCATAGCCTATAAATGGTTAAAGGGTCATTTCATTGTAACATCAAATTGTCAAAAACAAAACATCTGATTTCATACTTTCACTTTATATTGAACAAAAGTGAAACAAAAAAATGGAGATGTGCTGTTTGAAAACATATGTTGCTATCCGCTATCACACAATAGCACACAATATCAATGAGTTAAATTTAATATTGTTTATGATGTATTAATGATTAGAATAAAATGATGTTCTAGTAAAGGGCCTTGAGATGAAATGTGTTGTAAATTGGCGTTATATAATTGAACTGGCACTGACTATGTGAACAACTTGAAGCTCTTCATTCTAAAGTGTTTACAACATGTTGTCAGTTGTAGAATTTAATTTCAGTTACTGTGTTAGCATGGAACCACTGCATATATTTAAAAACAATGTATGTATTTAGTGAGTGCTTATTTCTAAATGCCATGCACCTATATGTTTTCTTTTGTAATTGCTTTTAACTAAATTTGCATACATTTGCAACAGTCAAGCAGCAATTTTCTTGCAAACAATCGAAATACAGGAGTTTAATTAACCAACAGATGACAGTTTTAATCCTACACCAACGTTGCTACATAGTGCAGCTCCCAGTTTGCTTTTTTGGCTTTTATTTTTTTATGCCATTATACAGAAAATAAATGAGTGAGTCACACAGTTTGTACTTAGCTTATTTTAATTACTGTGTCTCACTTGTGCCTCAAAGGTGCTGTCTCCAATGGAATGTACAGTACTTTGAAAGATATTAAAATCCTAATGAGTATGCTAATATTTATTTTTTATCGTCAGATTTTTCACAGTGGTTTTATATTCTAAAGGCAGTAGTTCGCTTTTATGTAAGCTTTATTGAGTGCATTTAATTACCGAAATTTCAGTCATGTATTTCATAACACAGTGGCTGATTATAATCAACAGAAGCAGCAGATAGGCAGAATTAGACCCATCATTTATTCATAACTGGTTAAGGATTTCTGTCCCATTTCTTTTTTAGGTGTTATCTGGCTAGTGTCACTCATTGTCAGTATTTGTACTTGGGACCTGTCTGTCCAAGAAAGATGTCAAAGAAAAAACAGAAAATTCCTACAGCCTGTTATAACTGCCAAAAAGTACATAGCTATAGAAAGTTGGAAAGTATCTCATTATTTTACTTAATATCTTCTTTCATGGGTGTACTAGCATTTGTTGCTCAGAGGGACTTAAAGATAAGACTTTTAGGCAGTTCAGTTTAAGAATAGTTTCAACCTTTTACAGTGGAAATCTTACATTGATGCAATTTGAAGTATTTGGTGAAAGGTTCAGTCATTAACGCTTAGTGACCCAAAAAATCAAGTACTTTGGATAAATGGTTTATTGTGACCCTTGGTCTCAAAGTGCATATCCAAATTGCATCAAAGAGGAGAGATGATTTCATCAGTCAGGTTCCACAGAGTCAGACAGCCTTTAAGATAGGGAGAATGTCACCAGACAGATAATGATTTCTAAACTCAGGTAAGTGTTTACTAGCTTTTGATTGTATTTTATAGGGTTCTTATGGGTCTGCCTGACAACAGGCAGTAGTGGTTCTTAACTGGTTCTACAGAAATACTAGTTTGGTTTTCCAGATCCAGAGAGACAGCTCGGTAGCACGTCATCATGACACTACAAAGGTTTTCAAAGGCAGAGTTCTAAATGTCTGTACAGGGTTTGAATGCAGGGTCACAGAAAGCTATGAAAGCCTCTGAATTTATCTTAGCAGGCCTTTAAACAGATTTCTGTCCAAATTCTTAACAGGTTTTTTGGCATTCTCAGCTGTTTTGAACTTTTAGCAAGCAAGTAAGGCTGCTTGACACATGTTTCAGACATTCACTAAATCCTGTGACAGTTTAAAGTAGAAATTTGTCTAACTTATTCATCCCAAACTAAACTATTCCTTCTGGTGTCTCGCATTAGTACTTGCATTTGACTGTTCAGTATACGCATTTTTAGGATTAAAACTTTTGTCATGAATCTGTATTAAAACATCATGAAATTCTAAATATGACTTTTGAAATGTTTTCTGTTCCTGTCAG
>JAVLVB010001277.1:1599626-1616234 GCA_032876305.1 Orestias chungarensis
TTACAGAACTGCACCGCAGCCACTTACCCCTCTAATACACGGTGTGATATTAATTATTGTTTGTAAACAATGCACTTTGCAGAGATTATTGCATGCACTCGGCGTCCTCCATTTGTGTTTGGTAATTCTCACAAGTGATTAAGTGTTGCAGCTAGGACAAGCTGTTCAAGATGAGTTCATTGGCATGTTTAATTAATTGCACTTGAGATAATCATTCAATCATTAGTTTGATTAATTCTTCTGCAGCATGGATAATGCATCAAATGTCTACTTGGTGTCAATAGTTTTGAAAGTAAGAGTCCAACGAGGCTGACCATTTTGTTTTTCACGGGCTTCATTTAGGGAATGAATTTTGCTGGAGAAAAGGATGTCAGTGCCAGGCATCCCTAATGGGATTCATTATTATGACCTCATGGCTGATCTGAGCAATGTTAATGCACACTTAACAACCAAACCACAAACACTGGTCTAATACCCAGCACCTGCTCAACCTACACTCATTTGCTTTGTTTTCAGGACATCAGCAATGTTTTCCCAGTACTCAATCCATGATTTGGATTGTTTAAAACATTTTATTGTGTTTAAAACATCCTTATTCTACACTTGCTGAAACGTTAAGGGTAGCAGCAACATCCAAGACAAGGAAAGCCAGACAAATGGTTTGTGAGAGATCTTGTCAAACAGATTAATTCCCACCCTGGGCCTTGGGCTTTTGGGCTGTTTTTCTGTCATGCTGTTTTGCTAGACTCTCTCTTGATAATACCCCAAAGATAAAATTAATTGTGCAGGGAGATGTGGGATGGAGTGGCTTGTGAGAGGGAGGGGCTCTACAAGGACCTTGAGCAAGCACACAGAGCCTTCTTTTCCTCCTCTTTGCATGGCTCTGCATGTGAAAACATGTACACAATCAAGCCGTCAGAAGCAAAACATTTTTACATTAATTACGGTTAACTTTGTTATGACGTTTTTGGAGGGAGGGATGTTCTTAGAGGGATGTGAAGGAAGAAAGTTCGATATTCTTGACTTGAGAGGCCATGCTCAGATTGTCATCAAAGCAGATTCCTTCACTTCCATCAGCAGTTTACAGAGAGGGACATTTCCGCAACACATCCAGCATTTCATGTGCTTGTTCAGAAATACTTAATTTTTCTTCTCTGGCTCAGCTGATAGAACCACACACAGAAAAGAGGTAGAAAAAAGGTCTTGTTGCAGATTGTATGAGGAATTGGTTGAAGCACGATGGAAAAGTAAAATAAAATCTGTTAAATATTTTATTTTTAAAACCTGTATTTTAAAACCTGGAAGACAACCCAATTTGGGAACTGACATTTTTAATTTGATATATTATTTTTGTTTCCAACTCACTTAGACTTTTTTTAAATTGCAGAACGTTCCCTATATATTTTTTTCCCCTCTAGAAATAAACGATAAGCACAAATCATTACATTATTAGTTTTAAAACTTATTTTTTGTGCTCAAAAGCTGTTGTCAGAAAGTGTGAATTTTCTTTCTATATTTAAACTAATGCTCTAATCACTAAACATTGGCCAGTTGTTTTTAATATTGTGACATGCTTCATTTTGTGACATCATTGCCTATGTACTGCTTACATAAAACATTGGTATTTTATTAAGTTTACCCTGATTCAAACCTATAAACCTTTAAAAAATGTTTACAAATATGTTTGTGTTAATTTATTTACTTTTTAGTGAATAACTACTTGGAAGAACACCCTTGAGGTGTACAACAATGTCCTGCAGTCCTACAATAGAATTCACAAAATTATGTGAATTCTATAAATATTTCCGTGGATAGACGGATAAACTTTTGCCTTTCGGTCTGACTCAAAACACTGTAGTTACTGGTTGTAAGGTATATATAATAAAAGGCAGAGTCAGGGAGTTGCAAAAACAAACAGTTGTGACTTAATGTAGACTTAGTCCTAAGTCTTTTCTGGACCAAATCAATGTAACTTTCCTTCAGCAACTTAAACATGCATTGTAAACTACCACCATTATGACGATTCTTTGAATCAAAACTGCAAGTTTCTGTTACATTGATTCAAAACTTGTAAATATTCATCCTCTTTCCTCTTGTCCTATTTCTCTGTAATTTATTTTAGTATAGTTGAGTGATGCCTACTTGTTAGCCTAATTGTCTCTCAAACATTTATATAAATACTGGGCACTTGACACTTGACTTGTAGAAGGCCTTTGAAGACTTTGGATTTAAGTTAGACTCGGCCCTGAAAGATTTGAGAAAAGACTTGAGTGTCTCCTTTAAATTCTTCAAACTTCAGTTGGATGGTACCTGAGACACTTAACAGTCCACTTGTCCTCACAGACTTGAAACTTGACTTAAGTGTACCGCTTTTATACCAATCATTTTCTCAGGAATTTGGTATAAACTATGACTTCTCTAGTAGATTCTCATGGGAATGTAGTTAATTAAACATTCACATTGAATTAACTCCTACGTTCAAGAAATTGACTGACCAATAATTGTTTTGTTTCAAACAAAGTACATGATTTTTGGAGTAACTATATACTTTATCATTATAGTGCCTCTGGCATGAAAATCATTAGCTTTTTCTGTTGTCCAATTGTGACCTTGACCAAAAGTCTGGCAGTGCTATACTGTATGTAATTGAGACTTAATCTACTTGGTCAAGAAAAACCTCTGCTCGATTGTAAAGTGTGACTATTTTAGCAATGCATGATATCTCATAAACTGCTGGACATTTGATAAATGTAATTTCTTAAACTCTGAGCTTTCCTCTGTTCAATTGACCACAGCTCATTTAAAGTCCAAATTGCTCCATATCTGTATCACCAAAGAACCCATCCAAATTTGGACTTCTGGTGTATGAATATACACTAGCTCAAAACAGCTTCAGTGACTTAGCTGCCTGATTTAATCCCATACTGCAGTTTTTACTCAGTAAACGTCACCCAGCATTAACAAAAAACCCCATTCATGAAACTAGGGGTGTAGAGGGGTGTGTTGGTGTTGTCTGCTCTTTCTGTAAATAAGGTGACATCACCCATTAAAGTGATGAATGACCATCCAATACCCCAGATCCAGCATCAATCCCCAACTCCAGCCCCCTTCAGATGTCTTTCGTTCTGGTCATTCTGAGTGAAAGCCAAAAATTTTAACCCATGTCCGTTAAGTGCTGAGGCAGGAAGGTCCAACAACTAAATGAATGCTTCCCTTTCAGTTCTTGAGACCCATTTCACTCTTCCCATAAAATCATTACATTTAACCATCAACTCACTTAAAACTACATAGATATATGTAGAAAGACACAGAGATGGGGTCAAGTTCAAAAAAAGGAAGGGAAACCCAGTCCCTATTGAAAAGGCTAAATAAAGGTGCCTGTAAAAGCAAATTTGCCTACTAATAAATTTGATTATTCTATGAGTTTGGACTGTATATTTGGAAAAGCTACATTAGAAGTTTACTGAGCTTGAACAAGCAACTGAGTACTATTACTATTATTATTATTTCATTTTTATTTTATTTCTTTTAAATTCAAAACTAATTTTATTGTTTCATTTTCTGATCTTTTTTCTTATGTAAAGCACTTTGAATTGTCTTGTACACGGAAATGTGCTATACAAATAAACTTGCCTTGCCTTGCCTTGCCTTGCCTTTTCTGGCACAAATATATTTTATTTATAAATGTATGAACGGGAATAAGAAGAGCGAAGAGAGAAGGTGATGACATGCAAACAGACTGTAGCCTCTATAATACACCTGCTTTACCACTAAGCCAAATAGCATCTCTTTTTTTATGCCTTTTAGATTTAGACTTGCGGTGGGCTTCACAGAACTGTCCTGGTGCATAACCTAAATGTCACAAACTGATTGCCTGTCTTTCTCTTGTGAGTTTGAGAATGGTTACAACACGGTGTTATTTTGCTAAAATAGTGTGGGTTCTCAGAATATTTTACCAAAATTCCTGGAAGTCTCTCTCTCTCTTGATGCTGAATCATGAACCCTGACCTTGATGGAGACAAATTGGGCCTTAAGTGCTTTAGATGTTCCTGGTTGAGTCATCAATTAGCTATTGGATTAATGATAGGTTAGACTTTTGAAGGTTCAGCGTTGGTCCATGGCTTGTCTATGTTTGGATAATTTTATGAAATGTTAGCCCTCTTCATTCAAATGTAAAACAGTCGAAGGTCTAGTAGTATTTTCAACCAAAAAATAAAATAATGGAGTTTGGGACTGAACATTTTCTTCTCAGGATGTCTTTGTCCAATAAAACAGCCAAACTATATGAATTAAGTTTAAATTTGGGTCAGCCAAATTAGAAACACAGGGCATATTAGGAATGACAAATAGATAATTTAGTGATGCTGCTATGAATCATAGAGAGTAAAAAATGTGTTTGAATAAACAGTACAAATAATACGGAAGCGTAACACTGTCACGAGGGAACTTTTTTTTTTTTAATGGTATCACGTTATAACATGATATTATGTTGTACAAATGTGATAATTTCATTCAGATGGTGGCGGAACTGTTTCCACATTTAGGAGACCCAATGGTTGAATAAAGTTGGACTTTCACAATAAATGAATGAGTTTGGAATAGGGACAGGGGGTTCCCGTTTTATCAATTCTAATTATTATTATTATTTATTTATTTCATTTTTTATATTATTTCTATATTTTATTTCAGTCAGGAACGCACTCGGTACCTTTTGAATTAAAAACTTAAAAATTTAGATATGCAAAGTATGAAAGCATATGCTTTTGTTTTAGTTAATTCATTAATTATTATCTTTTTAGTTAATGCCAAATCTTCTTGGTATTGTTTGCACTGAGTGCAATTTTTATTGCCCAGTTTGGAAAATGTACAAACACAAGTTCACTGCTAAGTTTCTAAGCCGTGTAATGCTTCAGTTACAAACACAATGTTCATATTTGAGAGGTTTTTCTGTATCTTTATTGAAAAAAAATAAATCCATTGTTGAGCTGATGTGTCCTTATAAATGTCTGACAGCTTTCAGCTTCAATCAAAACATATACAGGAACATATTTTCCTTTATATAATAGGTATTTTTACTTCTGTTAAGGGTTTTGTACATTATGAAACACCCTGGCCATACTCTCATGTTAGGTAAGTAAAGTTGTGGGGGAAATTGAAAAAAGTCATTTTCACACCAGAAGCCGTTCAAACTGACTTACCGGGCTGAGATGTTTGGACCTATTCGGAGCTACATGAACTACGTGACCACCTATCGGCGAGTTCAAAGACTTAAAAAATACTACCCCCCCACACACACACACTTTTGATCTTATTATTTCTGCTTATTTGAATTCCATTGTTGAATTGACATAATTGTCAACTTTCCAATGTTGTGACACGTAACAAACACAAATGTAAAATAGTTAGTCTATTCTAGTACATCAGCAGTGGAGTTTCTTTTTTTTAATGTCAAAGTTTATCAGCCAAACTCCATGTGGCCTGTCAAATGCCCATATCTTTTTTTCATGAAGAAAATGTACTTCACACTTGGACCTCTGGATGTTACAAAATAATTAGCACCACAAAATCTATGCTGATTCACAACACTCCAATACCGTTTGAGTGGGTATGTAAGGACATGTAGATTGAGTTTATGTACACACATGTGTACAGTACATTTCCATGTGCTATAAATAAGGGCATTTGCAGTTGGAAACTTGTTTTGCATTTGTGTTGACCGAACGGTTTAAATGGATGCTGGTCTTAGAGGAAATGCAAAGTTTTATCCGGATTCTTTGATTAAAGGTAACCGTAATGTAATCAAACGTTTTCAAAGTTGCTGCTGCACCAAATTTCCTTAAAGCCACCTCCAGCTATTCCAGACTTCATTTATTGCTTTCAGTATAGTGGGCACATTTGGCGTTTGAAGACAATTCATCTGATGTGTTCCGCTGCAGGGTAGCAAACAACCAACTGTCCATGATTATGCAAGGAAATAGCCAGGGTTCTGTTATGTATATAATTTAAAATTTTCATTGTTGAGGGTACTCCTTGCAAATCATGCATTTTAGAGCTGCACACTCATAACACGCACCTTTGCTCCGTTTGTGTATGCTTGTGTTTCGGGTTCCCAAGGTCTGCAAAAGACCTGCGTGATGGAAACCATCTAAATATAACATCTAAATGCAGCAGCCCCTTTGCTGCATGACACATAACACACTAAGTACTGGTCACTTGCAATTATGTTCAGAGACTGCTCACACAGCCGAATCCATTTTAATCCATCCACTTAAAGACACTTACAGAGATGTTGTACCCTCGCTGCCGTTGGGTGACTGGACTTAGTTTCTATGGGAACCAGCGTGGATGGCAAGCCAGTAAAATGTGAATACAGCAGCTGCTGCTCAGATAAGCAGAATAAAGGAGCCAAATGTTAAGTCACTAAAGAGAGCAAACATTTTGTTCAAAAGAGAGACTGTTTTTTTCCCCTGTCTGCTTAAGCCAGCATGTCTTATACAAGCCTTGCTAATAGAGAGTGCTGAAAAAAATAGGACTATATGGGACATCGCAACGTACGAGTGTTAACGGAATCTTTTAATCTTACAATTTTTTTATTTTTTTATTATTCTGGTGGGGTACCAGGGAGTTTTTATCAGCAGTTAGTATCTTGCCTGCAGCACATGGTGTTTAGAGTGACTTTGGTTTGGATAAAAACAAGACTGGTCTCACCGGAGAACTCAGCTAATTAGTTTATATAATTTCTAATTACAAGACAAACGGGTCTAATTTGTATCCTAGTATATAGAAATGGATAATCAAATAAATCAAATTCTAACCAACTCATCCAGTGCAATTATATTATATCATCATATAACATAGACAAATGTGTTTACCCATGAAATAACAGTGGATGAAAATATCTCTATTCAAGGTGGATTGGATTGGATTGGATTGGATTGGATTGGGTTGCCAGTTGGATTGTGTTTTTTTTGTTTTAATTAGCCGAGTCCAAAATATATTTTTTACAACCATTGAAATAAACCAGTCCTACAAAGTGAGGTATGAGTTTTGAATAACAAACCACACAACAATGTTCTGTTTTTTATTAGATACCTTAGTGAAATGCAAAACTGAAAACCAGAAAGTAGTAAAACTAATGCATCGTTGATGGATACCAATAATAAAGCAGGTAAAGTGAATGCAATTTTACTCATTTTCATACTGACTTGAATATTTATCTTGTCGTTAGGTATCATGGTTTAAAATCTATGGGTATATTACCCCAAATTATACTGGCAATGATTCCTTAGGCTAATGTATCCTTCAGGGATAATAACCTGAGATTGGGGAAAAACATTTTAAACTAAACTATATGTATTCAGTTTTTGTTATTTAAAAATTGAAATTGATTAAAGACATTTCACATTTATATAGACTATATAAATGCATGTATATGTGCGTATGTGTATGCATGTGCAACTAATTTTATATAGGTTAATCATAATCCTTTTATATCATATTTCTGTTTCATTATGGTTTAAGTTAAACAAAAATAAAAAAAAACTAGATAAATGAGATTAGGCAAGATACTCCATTAAAGGGAAAATGTTGAAGCACCCGTCAGATGCTTCGCTCGAAGGGCTGCCTGTTTCTGGCAAGTGTCAGACTCACCTCTGTGCACTTCTTGAATCGAGCAGAAAGCAAATGTGTCCCTCCTTATGTTAGGTCAGATTGCTAGACAGCCCAGATTGTTGTTGGGGAGAAAAAAAATAATAAACACTGTGGCATATGAAGTCGCATTTTGTTGGTCTCTTGTGCTTCACCAATGAAGCTATGACAGCCCAACTTCGTCAAGTTTAAAGGCCTCTGTCTTGTATTTTTTTGTGTATTTTCTTTTCTGCTGCAAATACAGATAGAGGATAAGAATCTGTAAACAGTTGTTTGTTTAATATCTAAAAGAACACCTTTCGTATTAATTTCATGTCAAATTATATGCAAATGTATATTTTTTCTGTTTTACAACATCTAAAGTTACACCAGATTATTTTGATGCAAGTGCTACAATCTCGGTATTGTTGCTTTTAATGACACTGTCACTTTCAGCTGGTGGACTGGCCCATTAAGTTGCTCGAGCCCTTTCAAGCTACCATCTCTCTGCTACTGATACTCAGTTAGAATTGCAAACCAGCAGGTCATTCCCGCTTTCTTTTTCCTTTTTCTACTCGAAATGGTCACAGACAGTCGTTGATTGCCCTAGGGGTTAATGTACTAAAAACAAATCATAAATAGGGCTAGTTCCTGCTATGGGTGGTGGTGCATGGCCGTTCTTATTTGGTGGAGCGATTTGTCTGGTTAATTCCGATAACGAACAAGACTCCGGCATGCTAACTAGTTAGGCGCCTCCGTGCGGTCGGTGTCCAACTTCTTAGAGGGACAAGTGGCGATTGAGCAATAACAGGTCTGCGGCACGGACACGGCCGCGACTCCACACCAGGCCGCAACAGTCAGTCCAACCATTCTACACGCCAAGTTAAAGCTCTTCATAGCATTTACATACTATATAATGAAGTTATATTATTATTATTTCCAGGTTATTGATACAATTTTCACAAAGCATGTATATAAATTCCACACCTGTAGCAAAGTTTTGATGAATACCTTATCCTTGGCGGAGAGACTGGCGCTGCAGCCTTTTTATTCAAGTACAGGCGAAATAAACAATCTTTTAGAAGCATATTTGGCCATAAAAACAATACCACAGATATTTTCTTTTTTTTAATCTTTAGGATATGCTTGTACAAAGCAAAGATAAAATAAGGTTTTATGGTAAACATTGACCTGCCATATTTTATTTCTATTTGAAGAAGAACCCCAAATTTTTTTTCAGCACTACCGTGTAAATAAAGAAAGTGTTACAGTGATCGCAAACTTTCTTGTAACTTTTAGAAAGACCCTTAAGTATTTCAGTTGTAGTCAGTCGGTGCCTTGTGCATACTGTATTGCCATCAATCCCTATACGTCTGCAGACTGGATGATCCTCTTAGCGCCTTAGCAGTCGGGGACACCCTCCCCATCTCTCACTTTTGCCAATTTGCTCCTGGAAGACCTGGAGTCCTTGTCTTCATTAAAGGAGTTCCTCATTGATCAATCACTGTCAGAGGAGTTTCTCTGTAATTGCGCTTCGGCCTAATCATGACTGACGTCTCATCCCCTCACTCTGTCACAGGTCTCAGGAGAGAGAATGTTCCATGACTTTCACACCTTCAACCTCAAGGTAGGCCTCCATTTATTCTGTCTTTGTAGCTTATCATCTGATGTGTCTCATCCTGAAGTAAAACTATTAAGACTAATCTTGTTAATAATGTAGATAAGGACATGTAAATGAAGAAGGAATTGAATATTTTAGAGCTCCAATGACTTCAGGGGATGAATCTGTTAGTTTTTAATTTTTCTCACCAATTTGTCCCCTTATTATGAACATATACAATGTAATTTGGTCCCTTGTTACTTTCATTTTAAATCTGTATTAGAAGTTAACAGTATTTTGCTTATTTTTCTTTCTCATTCTGTTCTTTTATTAAGTAGTTTTGTGTGACTAGCCATGTCAACACCAGTTTTGATTTCCTGACACATTTTAAGTTATTTAAAAGTTCTTAGTGTGGATTCTAAGCTTACCAACGCCCTCAAACACATAGAAATCAATAGGAAAGTTTAGTAAATATGGCCATTTGAATTTTGATACTCCCCTAACAAGTTTGGGCAAAATTTAAGAATTTTCTTTGAGCTAGACCAGAAAGCTGGCTGTGTTAAGAAAGGCGGATCTTTAACATAATTTTGTATTTATTGCCCCAACAATCACTGACAACAGGGTAGAACAGGGCAGTCGAGCTCCTTTTCACTTTGTGCCATATCAAGATCATGCGTATGATTACGTGACTTGTAACTGTATTCTAAAATCAGTAAAACTTCTAACACTCAGTTACCCATGTTCTCTATATGCTACTAAACAACCCATATGCATATATTACTCTTAAGATATTGTATGCAGCTATCTGAAAAATTATGTTTTCATTCCTCATCGCCTGCCACCAAACCATAGCCTATTTGACGTGGGTCAGGGTTTCCTTTTCAAAGACCCGTGAAAAGCATGGTTGAAGATGAAATGGAGGTGATTACCCAGGCTAAAGACCCATGTGATCATTTATTCATCTTATTGGCCATTAAGCAATAAAAAAGTGTGTAAACAGCCACTGCCTAGTTAATATTCATAAATAGGTTGAGATATTACACATTTTTGGATTCTGAGTAGGACTGGAAAATATATTATGAATATAGTAACATTTCTATGTCTGCGTGTCAATTTTTTACATTCGAGTGGCTGTTTGCATCGCAATAATTGTCCCTTAATGTGTTGTGAATTTATATAATAATAATTAACCAGTTGGACAGAGTTCTACAGCAGCTGATGATCACTTCAGACGCTAATGAAGCAAAAAAAACAGGAAGAGAGAAAAAAAAGGGGACCGACATGTACCTATAATATCTCCAGTGTAACCCTATCAATATCCATTCATCTATCCATCTTCCTCTTATGCGGGGTTGGGTCATAGGGCCAAGGATGCATCTAGGAGACATCCTAACCAGATACCCGGGTCCTCTCCATGTGGAGATGCATGCTTGTCTACTTTAAGCCCTTTGTGGTTATGAAGCTTCTCCCCCAATCTCTAATCAAGAGCCAAACACTGTCTTGAGGACAGTCATTTAAGGCATTTTTGTCTAATGTCTTTTAATGGTTTGTGATTGTCCAGGGTTTTCCTAAAGTATGTTTATATTGAATTAGCATTAATTAATTAGCTAGTGTCTCATTATGTCCGTTTATGTTTAATAAACATAATTTTTCTTTCTTACTGTTTTGGGCCGCTAATCAAATACCTGCAGGTTTTCTCATTTGATTTATAAGCAACATATTTAGAAAAAAATTTCAAAGAATAGCTGTTGCTATATAGGAAATATACCGGCAGAAAGCTTTCAAAGTTAAAGGAAGGTCTTTTTCAAATCTAACCATATCCCGTGACTAAAACAGCTTATGTTGGGCAAGCAAATTTAGAAATAAGGCATAGAGCCAACATTTGCTTAGCACTTAATGTTATGGTTTAAATAGGATGTAGCAGAACAATGTTTGAACTTCAAATTAACAAAGGATGTGTTAAATGTTTGCAAGTTACTCGGTTGGTGTTCATTAGTGACGGCTAACAGGCTTTTAAATGTAAAGTGTTTGCCATTTTCAGAGGCCAAAAATGACTACCAGCACACTGTGCACGCTACTACTGCTTTTTGCATGGTGAAGCAGTGGATGCAATAGATTTTAGTCTGCAAATGTCATCTTAGTGATACTATTTTGCATTTTAAACATTCCATGTATGTCCGACGCAACCTAAAAGAATTCCCAAACATACAAGTCATGTTTTTTTTTCAGTTGTTCTTCTGCGCCAGACTCTACCTTTACAAAATAATGGAAGACCTGTTTCTTGTCAAGGGAACATTTTTATATGCGTAGCACATAGCTATAAAAAATGTTCAGTGTCACCGCTGTTACAAGTGTAAAAGCTCTGCAGAATGTTGCATTGTTTAAAATGAACATGAAGCACATTAAAGAAGTGATTTTCCAGTCTGAAATTGATACACACCCTAAAATATTAAAACCACCAGGCTGCCAAAATTTAAAGAACCTGCTGTGATTTTGGAAAATGATTTGAGTCTGAACATTTCTGCTGCTGAAATATTTTACATTGGTTTGATATCACAGATTAGTCTCACTCCCTCTGTGATGCCGCCTTAACTCAGTTACTTATTCTGTAAACGCGATACTCCTGAATACCCACTTGGGTTTGACTCAGTCCAGTGTTAAAATAAAATCAGCTACGCTTTGGCTCTTATGTGTTTTATCATTTTTTTACTCAGATTTTTAAACCATACCTGTCAACTACTGTGAAAAACACCATAGGATTCACCTGCCTCAGCATGGACAAAAAACCTTTTCTTAAAAAAAAAAAAAAAATGTTACTAAGAAAACATTTTTTTCAGTGTATGTTGATATAATTTAAAATTTCCAAATGTCATTAATGAGACATTTGTTGCACAATTGTTCATGGACGGGGGACTGCATGGTAGATCTCAGTAATTTTAAAATGTGACTCCACTCAGAGTCAGAAATGGCAAACTCTCTGTATTCACAAAATCAGGATTGTGTTGATGAACAGTGCTGCTCAGGCAATATACAAACAGCATAGTGTGAAAATTGTTTTTCTGTGATTACACAATGCACAATCAGTTTGTTTTTGTTTTTATGTGGTTGGCATAATTCTCTTTCAGTATAACTTTCACCACAAAAGATTAAACAAAAAAAAAGATACAAAATAACCAAACAAACTAAAACATTAAAAGTCAGCTCTGGAAAGCAGTAGCTGACTTCTAATATTTTAAGATATTAAAATAAATTAGATGTGTCGTGTCTTTGCGTGTCAACAGACAGATTACGTGATGTGACAGTATGTGAGATTTAGAGAGGGTGGCCTTTAATCGGGATGTCATTGTGTTTCCCCAGAAAACCGTTTGGTACCGAGCTCTCGGGGATAAAAAAATAAAAAAATAAAAAAAAAGTTTTAAATTTAAAATGTAATCAGCACAATCACCACAAGCAATCAGTTCCTCTTCATATCACCTGATCGGGCCCCCCTGCTAAAGACGAGCTTGTTAAATGGAGCATCTTATCAGGCCTGGATTAAGTTTTGACTTTGATTAACACATGTAGTCTGAATTTTGAATGACAGAGTTTGAGTTTTTTTAAAATAATGTAATTATTTATTTTTTTGTTTAGTTTTTTTAGAAATGTAGCAAGTTTCATTTTAAAAATAGGATCTGTTCTTATAAAACACCTTCAGTTTAGACTGGATTTAAATTTTCTGCATAAATTTCCACGTAAGTTCAGTCTCTCATTAAGTTCGCCTCCCAGCATTGCTCTCCTAGCTTTCAAACTATTGAACAGAAATGCTGGTAACATTATTCCATTGGTATTTGCAAGTTGACCCATCAGCCCGGTATACAAGAAAAAGAAAACTAAGAAGTTATTTCCCAATTTTACAATCTCTAAAAATACAAAATAAATTTACTTTCTTTTAAAATGTTGGTGTTTGCCTTACTTTAAAGTTGCCAAAAGGCTGCTTATAGAAAGACAAACAGCCTTTTCTATAACAGACATAGATTGAAAGCTTAAGGGGTTAAACAGTTTAACTTTACTGTATGTCTTTTATATACTGAAGGCTTTGCTCTCTCTAGTATCTTACCCGAATATAACACTGATTAGACATGTCACAGCGAATATAGTTTACTTCAAAGAGATGGGACGCTTGAAGCCATTTTCCTTCGTAACAGCCTCCACAACAATATGTTGTATGAGGTATGTGAATATTTATGTTAAAAGTATGCTATACTGCATTGAGTAATCAAAAGTCGTAATTTTGTTAACTGCTGATCCGTAGTTAGGGCCAGTCAAGAGGAAAATCTTCCAATTCTTGTCACTGGATAATTTCTCAGTGCATCTCTTGTACATACATTAGATATGTTTGGCGTCTGCAGCTTTTAAAAGCAACCCACCAAATACATACACTTAACAAACTACAAACATTTTTTTTATTTTTTTTATTTTGCATTGCCTGAATAGTCAAAAGTACAAACTACACCAATGCTGCAGCTGATAATGTTTTTTTTTCATGCTGATTGTTACATTTGCTGATAAACTGTGACGAGATAGCAACTTTGAAGTCTTGTAGCTGTAGCTGTCCAAAGTTCATTCTAGCAGCTACTTGAAGCTGAATTTTACCGTCACAAAAGCATATCTCCTTTGGGGGAAAGACAATCCAAGTGCACACAAGCTTCAGCCACACATATAAAACTGTGTTCCTGTTCACAGAGGGACAAAGAGGCATGAACGCTTCCTCAGAGCATCCTCACATACAGCTGCGATCATGCGCCTAAAATATAGGTTTGCTTTGCTGTAGAACCTGGTCAGCGGTGGATATCTTGTTTCTTCTACTCAATCTTTCAAATATACTTAATTACCTATGATAATATGTAGAGATCTTTGTTGTCCAGCACAATAGTTTTTATATATATGAAATATCAAAGTCCTCTATTGAAGTGAAAGCTAAAGAACAACATTTTGCAATTAATCTCATATCTCAGAATCAGCTTTAAGGACTGCAGAGGCCAAAATATGCTAAGTTGGTCCACATTCAGACAGGGAATCATTCAGATTGCACCGCTGCGGCTGCTTAATTAAAAGCTCCACCGTGTAATGACTTTCCTTGAAAGGGAGTTAAATGTCTAAATGCTGCAGAATTGCTGTGGAGCTGAAGAGAAATCAATGGGACACAGTGGAAGAAGTGAAGGTGTTTTCCGACTTGTTTTAAGAGTGGATGTTTTATATTGACGCTGTCCCTCAACCAGAGTGCCAGAAGCTTATTCCTCTTGGTCCAGAGCATCGATCATTGGTGTACAAACGTAGTGCTTACTGTGTGCTTTCTGCAAAACCAGTTTCTTATTCTACATGTAAGAATTTGCATTTGCATTTGGTTACGTAAAACCAGCAAACTCTTACCCTTGTACCCATTCAATCTATATTAAATTATTACAATGGGTGCTCTTTATAGTGGGTAGTTTTAGGTAGGTTACGTCCAGCCTTGCTACCTTGGAGCTTAGTGGTTAAAGAAGAGAAGTTCCCTACAGACATAGTGACCTGAGTATGAATCCCATGCGAGGATTCTTTGCTCATCTTGGCTTACTGCAATTGCCAAACGTTTTGTTGGGTTGTTTTAAGAGTGGAGCAGAATTCAAGCAAGAAAAATTATAATAACTCATATATGCCAAGATTTATCCTGTTTTTAACAGTCAAACACAAACACAAACGTTGGGGTTCATCCCCATGAAGAAATAGTTCTTGAAATGAGTACACCCAACTTATCTTGCAAACAATTGATGGAACCAAAGACCTTCGGAGAGATTTCAAAGCTGGAAGGGTCTTATAACTCCAAAAATGACATGCGATTATCAAACTCCCTCTGGCTCGAGACACTGTAATCCCCCAGATGTTGCTGTCTGCACAGCATGAGAGTTCAAATTTGATCCCTTAGACAATGTCGGCTTGTCTGCATGTGTAAACCGTCGGCGTTTAGGTCCTAAAATTAAATTGACCCCATCAGAGGGCTTAAGGACATGTAACAAAGCTCCCGGCGCTCTTATTACTTCATCTGCTTTCATCTCATCTCCTTTTTGTAATAAGTTTCCACTCTAGCAAGACCAGTGGGGCTAATAAGAGTTTTATCTGCTTTTTGATATTAGATATTAGCACTTCATCAAAGTTAAGCCAGCTGTGGGCTCGTAGTGCCTACAAAATTTACATCAGGCTGACAATGTCTCAAAAAGAAATCTTTGTGCATTTAAATTAAGGGCAAGTTCAATAGCCAGGAGGGTACTGCTTCCCCGTCGCTCAAGAAACATAAATTGGTTTTTGTACAAGCTGGCTTTGTAAATCAGTGAGATCACAGTTTTTGTGAAACTATGTATACTTTTAATATTCTCCTCATGATCCTGAGTTTATCTGGGTATGAAAACAGAGTGACAAAAATTATCATAAAGAAAAATCTAGGATTTGTATCTTTAAAAAAGCACACAATGTGTATCTATTCTTTACAGTGTGCTTCAGCCAGAAATGTAGACTCCGTTCTATTACATATACTTTAAATATTAAATTTGATAATGCCAGTGATTATTGATTACATTTAATATAATCATTCAGGGAACAAAAGTTATTTTGAGTACAAAAATATTGGCCAACTGTAAAATTTTCCAAAGCACTGTCCATTATAGGTGTTTAATACGGAGTCGGCGCTCCTTTTGCATGAATTCCTGCATCAGTCCAGCATGGCATAGAGAAGATTAGCACGTGGCTCTGGGTTAGGTCTTAAAAGGGCGACGAGGCTCCTTTAACACTTGCCTTCATTTTGTCCACATTGTTAGTCGAATAGTCCCGTAGATTGTTTGGCAGCAAGTCCAGCACAGTGATATCAACAACCGAAGCACGTTTTTGTGTTTTATCAGTTTGTTTCACAACCCTATCAAGACTGCGATCCTTCCTATTGCTAATTCACCTTTTTGTACCATGTTTTTACCTTACACTTGACCTTCCATTATTATGCATTATTCAAGTATTTGTAACCAGTCAGTTTCTTTAGTCATTACCTTCATGTGGTCTATCCTCCTCCCAGAGTGATGTCAGTGACTTTCGTTTGACTAATGTCTGCATTACATTTCAATAGTGTATTATAAAAATCCCCTATTTCATTTATTTTTTTATTTTCAAAATAGATCTTTGAGTTAAAACTATATATATATATATATATATATATATATATATATATATATATATATATATATATATATATATATATATATATATATATATATATATATATATATATATATATATATATATATATATATATATATATATATATATATATATATATATATATATATATATATATATATATATATATATATATATATATATAT
>JAVLVB010001277.1:1617822-1629947 GCA_032876305.1 Orestias chungarensis
TATATATATATATATATATATATATGTGTTCCACTACAATGTTGTTACTAGAAGGCAGTAAATCTGTAATTCAGCTATTATTAAATTTATACCACAAATTTTAAATATATAAACATTAATGAATTGGGGAAGCCTTCCATCATGTGAATATAAAATAAAATCCTGAGCCAAATTATTGCAAAATAGGCTGTTATCAAAGCACAATTGTAGAACAAAACAGCATGTTTCTCTTTCTAACACTTGGCTTTTCAGCAATCCATATATAAACCCTAAGGCTATAATCCAGCAAGGACTACACGGGTGTCAACAAGTTTTAACATATTCAAACACAACGCTGTTTATATGTGAGGCTGTGTGCCTGAGGCTGCAGTAATTATTTTTAACTAGGTAAACAGCATTAGGTCCACTGTATGAAACAGCTTTAATACACTGCTCCATGTACTGGTAGCTAATAATGTTAGTAGTCTTTAATTTTGTGGGTTGCTTTTAGACCGTTTCACTCAGTTTTATTGGCCTTAACTAAAACATTTGCTTTTATGTGTATCGGCATTCCTCTGTGGTCCCCAGGCGGACTCACGACTCACTTTGTTATGTTCTTAAGTCCAAAATAAATTACATTTCCAATGTAGGGATCTCCTTAATAAAAAATCAATGTTCTTCCCTCTCTCTCTGGATTACTCCCATGGGGACGGTCGGAAAGATGGATGAATGAACGCCTCTAGGGGAAAGACCTCGTCTAACAAAAAACAAAACACACTACACAGGGTATGTCCAGTCAGTTCCTCCATTATTAGAAACAATGTGTGCTCTGAAAATGACTTGGTACAGGAGGGAGGGCGGCATCAATTTGCAGAAACTTCTATTCATTCATTTAATTGAATTTCATGAATATTGTAACCAGTGATTATAAAAAAAAACAAAGAAACGCTTCAACGTAACCACAGCTTTATCCTTTAATTGACTATAGATTTATCACATGTGGTGACATCATAGCATGCATTTGTGTTAAACTTGCCTGAATAGATGAGAATGAATACCTCGTTATTGGCTAGTCTCTAAACAAGATTTAGGTTAATAAAAGTGAAGATTCACTTAACACTTGTGAACAGCTTTTGAGCTTTTGTATTTTAGTTATTTACAGTCAACAGAAAGTCTAATTAGCAGAGTTACCTACTGATAAGCAGGACATGAGGTTTTTGTCACAGAATATAGAAACACTGTTGCAGATAATCTTTAATCCTTGTGCAACCCAACGTAATGTACGATGCAAAATGATGGGTGTGTAGAAGAGAAATGCATTGGTTCAAATATTTGTCGCTCTTGACGAAAAGCTTTTTTGCCTGCTAAGAGCATGGATAAAAAGCATGCATAGTGCTCATTTATCACATATGTGAACAAGAACAAGGAAAAATGTAGATGTAAATTAGCAGAACCGTACCTCTGGCACTCAGTATAAACCGCTAATAAATGGTTATTGGATGTTTATGGGCATTATTATATTGGCTTAAAAAGAATGTAGTTTAGTACAAATGATTATTGTAAATATTCAGTATCATTTTGTGTAGAAAGGCTATACTGGATCATTATTGCTGGACTCATTATAATTAGGCACACGATTGTAAAATGTTTGTATTCATTTCTGTTAAAGTATGTGAAAGAGATAGATTGCAAAAAAATGTTTGTTAATAACCCATAATTGTAAGTATTGTCATTGATACTATTGTTACAGGTTTTGTTACAATTTTACTTTGTTCCATGACATAAATACATATCAAAAATCAATAACTTATCACAAAATATCACACCTTTTTAACATTTTCAATTCCCTATTTCCCATCACTGTATTAAATACGCAATCATCCTTAATAATCATACATTCTCAAACCTGCAATGGGGAACTTTTTCTAAAAATTAGGTTTTTGCTTATTTATAAATATTGTAATTATTTTCTATACGTCAATCACATCCCCTTCGTGTTGTTTTTTGAGCTACACCTGCTGAGTTGTAAGGTATTTCCAAATGCCTCTGAGCAAAAACTCAATTTACACCTTCCAATAAGAGTCAGGCAAGTTTTTAAATTGGTCTGTAGTAACGCCCCTAAATACAACTTAATGTGACAGTGGGCTGAAAGCTAAGATCTTACCACGTCAAAGTGAAATAATAAGCAGCATAATAAACTTACTTTATTATGCTGCTGTGAATATTTTAATTCAATTCCTACGTAATAATCCAAGTAGAAGTAAGGACTGTCAATCGCCATTGATTAGTACATTCATTGGTTACTATAGAGAATGAATGCAGGCTTGAAGATCGACATTGGAGATCACTTAAAAAAGGGAGATGAAATTAAATTTTAATGTACATTTTTGCTATGTAAGACACAAGGTAAACCTACTTGTTAATTGCTGGCATGATTAACCAATATTGTTTTGTTTTAGTCTTTTTGATATAACTGTCAACTGCTGTATCTGGGGATTTGTAAGGTTAACAGGTTAGCATGTACATGAGGCATGATCTGAAGGCCTGGCAATTTATATCAACATTATTTCTGATTTATTAAATTGAAAAGTTGAGGAAGTGATTCGTAACCTTTTTTTCCCCCCAAGCTCTGCATGAAAGGAGCCAAATGTAAGGTCCAAAAATACAAAAAAATCTAATAATTTACGTTTCTGTACGTGTGCAGTTTAGGTTCAAAATACCACTAGCAGATTTCAGCGCTAAAATTGCACTCACTTTCATTTAGTTGCTGCAAAAAGTGCAGGTATAAACTATATAAAACTTGACGAATCACCTTTAAAATTAAACAATACAAGTTTATTTATATTGCATGGAAGAGAAAAAAAGTATGCCTTCCTCCTAAAAGACAAATATATTGAATCCTTCAGAGATAGAGAATCTCTGTTCATCCTCATCTCCACAGCGTGACTCCCCCTCTCATTTGGCTGCACTGCCCATAAACAGACAGTGAGTGATTAGCGCTGCTCCGCCATTGACATCATTTGCATTTTAATAGACCATAATTACAACCCAAGGAAAATAAATTGCAGTTTGAAGAATGTTTGAATTACTCCAACTCCACGGCTCTCCTCGTGAGATAACAGCGAGCATATGCAAGAACTGCTGGGACGGTTAATGCTACACGGAGAAGCAATAAGGGTTGTGGATTTTAAAATACTGATAATTTAAATGTCATATTTGATATATTTGTTTCCCAAAAGGTTGTATGAAAGATTTCCACTAAAAGCAAAGCTGTTATGTTTTACAGAAAAAAAGTCTGACTTATGAAAAATCAATACAAATCTGATGCAAATATGTGGCTATGACTATATACAATCTACAACACTAATCAAACAGCCTCTCCAGCATTCTTCTGTGGGTTTGACTTTTTATTAATAGCATGATAATTGTTGTTTGACCAATTTGTTAAAACCCAGTCTGTCTTATCAGCGCACCTCACCTGCTGAGATTTGACACCTTCTTAGGATTTGCCGAGGGACGTCTAGCCCTGGCAGTTAAAACCCATGTGCCTTTGTAAGCTAGAGTGACAACACAATAATTCTCCCCCACGTCTAATCTGTCATTGGTGAATTATCAGATTAGAGGCACCAGTTGTTTATGGACTTGGAGACTATCGAAAAAGTTCATCTGTCAAGTTTATCTTACACTCGTCCTATCAAGACAGAGTCAGGCCATACAGTTGGCTGTGGATGAAGATAAGACAGACATAGTTGAATGGATGCTTTGTAAAATCAGAAACAAGGCTTTTCTTTTGGCTCTGGCAATGATGCACTCTATCTAGTTTGGGAAATAGACCTTGCTAAAAAAGCGTTACCACTTTTAGGTTCTCTTGATTTATTTGACCTCTGCAGTGTGGCAGAGCTTCCCCTTTTTATATTTGAAGGGAGGATATTAGAAATCATCTCCCGCCTTAAAATACAGTTCAGTGGACAGGAATCACGATATTTGAAAGAGGACGTAATCCATCCTCTTTCAACTGGTGGCTTTGTGGCATTTCAAAGCCTTGACCTAATATTGACATCATATCAATTGCTTGTTTTGAACAACAGACATAAGGGTAACTGATTTTTAAACTGAATGGTTCTTTTTGTTACAAAACAGTAACTCCCACCTGCACAACTCTCAATAAATGAATATAAAAAGTTGAAGGAAATTATATTGCTGCTGTTTTAAAGACAGTACTGTCAGATTTAGACAAAAAAAAAGTGCAAATGTTCCACATCATTTCTAATCATATCATGTTGGTAAGTGGACGTTAGATTTTTTTATTCTCTAAAAACCTAGTTTTTATCTAGGTGAGAACTTTGAACAAAACACATCCAAGTCACATTACTAACGGTTGTGTAACCATTAGCATCTGTGGCTAAAGAGCAAAGCAACTTGTTCCTTCCTGTGCATAAGCTTGATGCTACAGTGCATTCAAATAATAGCAATTCAATTACACCACCACCTGGTTGAATAGGTTTATTAATTCTGCGCCAACCATTTTGACAAAAAGATGTGTAGCGTGTCCAGCTGGTTTTAAGTTGTGGTGTCATTGCAAAAGAAAAAAAAAAATCCCCATGTCCCCTAGAGGGCTCCGTACATTACTGTTGTCAAGGAAAACACTTTATCACTTAATTATATGTTTTTGGTGCATTCCACCAAGTACTCAGGTTTTAATAACCAAAATACAGAAAAAATATTGAATCGAGTTAAGTTTTTATTTATTTGTAACATAGTAAATGCTTGCATAAGCCTTAGTACTATTTTCTGGCGAGCCTGTAAGAAACACCTCAGGCAGCAGTTCAGTTATTTTGATTTACTTCGACTTAAGTATCTTTACCACTGTTGACAATCTAACAGTTGCTGTAATATTCATATTTAGAGCTGAAATGAGAGATACTTTTCCAAAATGTAAACTACCTGAGAAGCGTGTGTAGTTTTTTTTACTTTTTTTTATTAAGATTTATACTCACTGTAAGTGGATATCTAGACACATGGACTCTGTGTTTAAGTCAAATAAGCAAGTCTAAATTTGACTTTTTTGGAGTTCACAGCAGCTGACAGCTAACTATTGATGGCTACATCATACTCTTTTTTTTTTCTTTTTTTTTTTTGAGTGAATGGCATTGATCAGCTGGTGGCTAAAATGTCTGAGGTCATATACTATCAGTAGAAACAGCAGAACACCCTCCTAAAGGGATAATAATAATTCCTTTATCCCATTCATATCTTATTTATGGCTTACTGTGCTGGTTTGTCATTCCAAGTCAGCGTGATTATTCACGGGGCTAGTGCATTATTCTAGCAAATACCAAAGCTATAACATTTTTCATATCTCATTCCAGGCTTTTTGATGAGAATGCACGGAAACTCATTTCCACAAACTATTGGGTATTCTATGCAACAGGCAATATGGTTCCCCTGATCACATTATGCCTCCAAGGTGTGATTAACCAAATGTTCATGAATTTCCAGTTAAAAGCATAAAGGGCTGCTGTTGGTAAGGCAGAAGGGAAATAATTCAGCTCATCACAGTATTTCATTGAAATTAGAGTTTTAGTTTTCCTATATTTACAAAAATGCATTTAAGGTTATGTTAGGGGACTTTCACCTAAAAAAAAAATATTATTTGTATAAAGTGCTTCCAGTATTAATGTAGATTCCTGAGCCCTTGAGCGGGTGGCAAACACTTTGGTCCTTACAGGTTGCTGTCCTGCTAATTTCAGAGCTCTCTCTGCTCAAACAGACTTAATTCAGATGGATAAAATATATCCTACTGACTCAAAGACCTGAAGCAGCTTACTAAGGATTCATTTTATGATTTTAATTTTTTTTTTTTTTTTGGGAAGTAACATTAAAAGCATACTGGAAAATTGCCCTTAGGGACTGGCTTGCCCACTTCAGATAGTGGTAGCAATTGTGTGCTGTGTTGTTTTAGTTAATTATTAATGGAAATCATATGCCATCTGCAAGAAATGTGTTACAAGTATTTTCCTCCATTGCCATTCAGCCTGCCACTAATGGTGTTAGAAAAATGTAAATGCTACTCAGCTTAGCAGAATGTTTGTTAGTTTCCACTACGTTACTCTCTGTGTTTTATTACAATGTATTGTTCTAGATGTATTGTTGTATTGTTTGTTTATCTTCAGAGAAATGTTTAGTACCTTTTTTCTTAGCCAACAAACTTTCAGGCCAGAGCAACATAGGGGTGTGTGGTGGGGAGTTGAACCCTACTGCAAAAACTAAATAAATAAATAAATAATAAAAAAAATCTGCCAATCTGGCACTTTGCCTGTAATCCTATTCAAATGACATCAAGCTCCAGGAACCATATGGAGAAAAAAATATTGAGTAATTTTTTAACATATAAAACCTTGGTATATCTTGTTACTGGTAACCGACCGATGGTTAGTTGTAACACATTTAGATTTGTCTTAATGGTAACTCCCCCAGCATTGAGTGGAGTCAATATTTAAAAAGCTATTTACGTCACAATACTGGGATGTACTATTCACGCTTTTAGTAAATTTGGCAAAACATTTTTATTATTATTTTTGTTTTACTAAAAGTCAAACAAAGCCAAATAAAGAATCTGAGGAGGAAGCTGGAGATTAGGATGCTGACAAAGAGGCGTTTCAACTTCAAAGAAGAAGAGTTGATATTTGCGAAGAAAAACTATTGAAATAAAAGTGATTACTTGCCAAAATCTGCTTAGCCACTACAAGAGGAGTTTGACTGCTTTAATTTAAACCAAAAGTGTTCTATTGATTATTGAGAAGTTTTTAAATAATTTTGAACATACCATTTTTAGGTAAAGATAAAACTCTTTATTTATTTTAAAGTTAAGACTCCTTTTACATCATTTCAAAAACACCGTCCAATTAAATCCTTTACATTTGTGTTTTTACTTTTTTGGCTGTATTTAAACCCAAATAAACAGAGCAAAGCCAGGAGTTGAAGGAGGGGTAGGGAGTTAAATTAGTCAATGCTCGTTTCCCACCTTAAATACAGACAAATACCAAAACAGTTGATAAACTGGTGCAGTGATATTCCAGCTGGCTCGGCTGGTGTTGTGAAACCCTTTATTGTTTCGGTGGACCTCTCAACAGTCCTCTTCTTAATGACAGTTAGCTACCTCCTTCCACCCAAAGTAGATTAATTAAATTGGCGTATCGCCATACTTGTGATATGAAATCCGATGCTCATGTCTGAAGCATTTGAAGTGTCACCCTCAGATAATAAATGTAAAAGACGCTTCCCTACTCCCGGAGACCGGCCCCTAATAGCACCACAAGCCATTTGTACTCTCGTTTCTACAGCAGTCACTAAATCAACACCCTTGACACAAGCCCGAGGAAATCTCCACACAATCAGGCATGACAACATCAAAGCTTTATTTTGTTGCCTATTCCTTTCTCTTACTGCTATTGGGAACTAAGAGCAGTGGTGCCACTGCAAATACTAGGTTGGGGTAAGTGCAAAGACACAGAAAATACTCTGGGTTATTACTTGTCAGTGGTTCCAGTCATAGTGGATGGATGTGCTTTAAGCTGAATGAATTTATCATGTATCACTAAATACTTTTTTTTTCTCATTTGGTCATCTGGAGCCTGCTTTAAGCAAGGCATCCTGTTCTTGGCGGGTTCCATATTGTTTAGGATCATAACTTGATAGACCATTTGTATTCCCTACCTTGTCCAAAGATAATCAATCATTAATCCATGCTCTGTTAGATAAATTGATTCCCTAGATTTCTAAAAGGAGGATGTTTGTATGATGAGCTGGATCCGTCACTGGGGAGCAACCACAAACAGATTGCGCTTGCACCCAAGATGGATCTGGTGACACTTCATTTTACACGTCTCTATTTAATGATATTATATTTCATTTCCAGAGCAAAGAAAACACCATTACCCAAAGCAGTGAGTCGTAACAAGCCGCTCTGCGGCACATACAATGCTCCTTGGTGGTATTGTAACTGAATTAAAATGACACCAACTTTGAGGGAGATTGCATTTGTTACAGTTTGTTTTTTTAGACAATTCTTTCCTATTCAGAAAAATGTTTTTTAAATGGGGAATTTTTTTTTTATATTCAGACCGTAAATCATGTGTTGCCAATCTTTAAGTGCTCAATGAAATTAGCAGGAAATTGAAAAAAAAAAAAAAAAAGTTTTGAGTCCGACGTCAACTCTAGCATCAAGTTAGAACTCCATTCACATATTTAGATATTTGTTATTGGCACCCCTGTTAAAAATGTCGAAAAACCGCTTTTAAAACCAAAACCTTAATGTAACACTGAAGAAAAATTTGTAATAATCAACCTTTTATTGTAATGCATTTACTCAGTAAAGAAAACTGTTTTTTTTCTCCAAATAAGAAGTTTCCTAAAGAAATGTCATCAGAATATTACGCATAAATATGACATGAAGAAAATATGTATTTAAGTTAGTCTCCAAGGAAGTACAGGAGAACACAGAATCCAAGCAAAAAGAAACGATTCTTTTCTACACTTTTTATATTTGCATTTAAGTGAATACATTTTTTAAAACATGGGTCATTAGATCCCAAGTCTTTCACAATGCACCATGAAGTGGATGATAAGTTAGGCCTCCAAATCGTAGAAATACATGTAAATTTGAATTAAACATAATTTGGAATCTAAAACTAAATTGAGGATGGGTCACTAGTAAGTCTAGTAGATGGATCCTGGTAATAACTATATGAAAAACCATGATAGAAATCGTTTACCAGAACAAATTAACCGACTTACGTACATGGAAATATCTCGCTGAAGATTGAAAATCGAAATAAAACCTGGGAGGATTAGCTGCAGAGAAGAGAACAAACATCTACTAGCTAAATTGAAGGCAGGACCTCCACATTTGTTGATAAAGAAAAATGCTACGGCAGTAAAAGTTTTGTTTATTTTGTTCAGCTTTTTAACACATGTTTAGTAGGTCTGCCAACAAATGTTAAGGGGTCAAAATAAATGTTCAGCCAACTAGCAGGTCACCAGAGTTTGTCCTAGGGCAATTGAGTTGATTTTCGAAAATCCGGTACGTTCAGAGCCTGAACCGATTACTAACCTAAAATTGATTCGTCTGCTAAGTTGTGTTAAGTGGTTTAAGAGTCATGATACATATTTTTTTTTTAACTTTAGCTTGTTGAATTAGGCATGCATTGATAAAGCAGTTACCATTTCAAAGGTTGCAATACTCTCACAGGATAAAGAACAAAGGCAAGTGCAAATGTGAACTAAGTGCCCCCTAAGGCACAAATAGGAGGCCATTCAAAAGACCCCAACAAGGGCCTGGTGAAAATTGATTTTAGCTTTGTTTCCGATCAAGTGCAGGTCTGTACTGGGTGGGTGACTCAGTGTCTGAGCTGTCCACTCTAGTTATGGAACCAATGTAGCAAATATTATTGGCCAGTCACATTCTATGAATATCCAACCCCAATGACACATATTTGACGCATTTTAACATTTAGAGGTAACCCAGAACAAATGTTTTGAGAGTAACAATATTTAGGTTAGGGCAGAAACCCATTTACTAAAGTAGTTTGCAGTAAGTAGACCACATGGCCCTATTGGCAAACATAAGCAAAAAAATTTAATTAGCTTGTTGTGTCAGGTGTTTAAACATTCAATTTTAACTATGTTAAAACTGGTTTTACATGTAATGAAATTAACTTCCACTAGTCTTACACTGATTAAGCATATTGTTATGACCATATGTAGATGAAGTAAAACATGTGGTAAAGTTTGCACCTGTTGGTTGACAGCTTTTCACAGCTAGGAACACTTTGTTATACAATTTTTTGTGTTAGAATCAATTGTAGGCATTTGAAGTGAACTTGAGGAGGGACAAATTGTGATGGGGTGACTGGGTCAGAGCATGTTCACATCTTAAGGCTCCAGTGGTCGGTATCTGTCCGAATTGTCCCATGAAAGTAACAATGTAGAAACAGTGACATTGTCATTGGCTGCCAAGGCTAACTGATGCATGGTAAATGGTAACTGGCCTCCATTTCTATTCTGCTTTTTTGAGCGTCAGGAATCCAAAGCGCTTTACACTACAATCAGTCATTCACCCATCCATGCACACTGAGATAGACAACAAGGGGACCTTACTGTGCCATGTGGGGAGCAAATGTGTGGCCTGTTTGGTCCAATCCAATTGACCAACCTCTGCATTTCAGGTTGCTAAATAAGTCAATAATAGTTCTTATAGATTGACTTGATTGCAAAGAGCATTGTGGATGTTGCATACAGGTATATGTGTCTGCTGGGCAATACTCTTCAGATGCCCAATTCCCTCAGATAGTGAGGCTCCAGTTTATCTCTAAGCCTAGCCAGCCCCAAAAAGAGAGAACGTTTTACCATGTTATCGTCTGAATATTGTGGTTTTCGTCAATATCCCCATTTTATGTAGATCAGGGGTGCTCAAATAGAAATGATGAGGGGACACATTAATTTTTACAGTGACTCAAGGGGCAATTTATTGGGACCATGTATGATAACGTATCATAACAATATAACATATGTATTACAATTTCTAACATATTTTATAACATAACATATCCTTTTTATTAAAAACAAAAATATTACATAAAATAAAGCCCATTTCTTGTGCTTTGTTTAACAAACTATGCATGTCAAGAACTGTTTCACATTTCTGCCATGTCCCCTTTAATGGGAGAAATGCATTTCAAAATGCTTCTGTTTTGATTTGTAGTTTCGCTTCACATTGCTTATTTGTATTGCCACAACAGTTTCTTGACATATTAAGCACAGAGGGCGAGTGCTGGACGGTGGTAGAAAGAAGGCAAACCTTTCTGTCCCCTCTGGTTGGAACTGGCGCTTTTTGCTGTCCAGTTTTCTTTTTGAAGAAAATTTCGAGCATGCCATTAGTGCTCCGGTCGGTAAACGTGTGGCTGCTGCTGAGAGTGACTGTCTGGAGTTTGGTAGGGCTGTAGTGCTATCTGTTCATCGTTGCCATGGAGGCAACCCCCAGCCTTGTATTGAGATCACGGCGGGCTATTTCAAAATAAGAGCGGGCAGCGCGATTGAATATTTTTATTTTTTTTTATAATAAAAAAAACAAACACTTTTCAAAACACCTTGTAGGCCATTAATAGATACCCAAAGGGCCACAAAAGGCCCGTGGGCCGCTATTTGAGTATGGGGGTTATAGAGCATCGATGATGATTTACACCTAAACAGACTGTTAAATTAGAAGTCTTTCCTCTTTAATCCATCTTGTTCCTTTACCAACCCACTACCTTCATCACTGTAGATGAAACCTATCTCTATCCTTCTGTCCTCCACAAACTCCGTCACTCACAACCAAAACATCAACATACCTAAACGTCAGCAGTAGAGGCTGGACCCTGACCAATGAACATACTTTTTACAGATTACTTAGGGGTTCTTGTAATCCCTTGGCTACTTTATTTGTCGTTTATTCGCTCATTCAGCCACACATCTCCATGACACAACCATAGAATCCCACAATATTTAAATGTAACAGAGACAGTTCTCATGTTCTTGAGGGGAAAGACCAAAATAGGTCTCATGTATTCCTGACTGAAGACTTTTATCATTTTTCACAAATACAATTATACATAATATAACATGCATTTACATGTCTTATTCACCTGTTCTACACCAGAACAATAATAATAATAATAATAAGAGATAATATTAATAACAATAAAGTGACAAAACATAGTTAAATTAAATTAAATAAGATAAAAATACTTACATATATACAGGTGAAAGTGGACAGTTGTATTTGAATTGGTTCTATTATACCGGATTGAGCAGACAGACAGCCTTGGGTAATATTTTTTCGATTCTCTGACTGAAATAAAAAAATTTCATCTAATGTAGGCCATCTGGATAAATAGGCCAATTACATTCTGTCATACTTTTATCTTTTCAAATTTATGTAATCATTAAATCTAATTTAATTCAGGGCCAAAATACTAGACAAGTAAAATAATAATAAAACATACATATACTGTATATATATATATATATATATATATATATATATATATATATATATATATATATATATATATATATATATATATATATATATATATATATATATA
>JAVLVB010001277.1:1630047-1674049 GCA_032876305.1 Orestias chungarensis
CTGTGCTGGCTGCCAGGCTGCAGTCACCCACAGAGCTGTGTGCTTATTTTTTCTGCCCTCTTCTTGACCATATGGAGCAAGAGGGTCACAGGGACACTGTGTTTCACAGATTTGTCTCTGCGTGCCACAGTGTGTGTAAGGCATAAACATGGGTATATGTCTTGTCAAGTCTGTAAAATATGCCAAAAGCAGCTCGCTAGGGCCGGTGCTTTTTGCATTTGGACACACTGGTTTTGTTAGCATTAGCATTTTCACTTAAGCAAAAAATAATAATAATAATAATAATAGACTTAAAAGTTATATTTTTTGACGAGAATGTTCTGATCAACTTTAAAGAGCGTTCAATATGAGCTAGTAATTATCTTAGTGTGATTTTATTTCTGTTTAAGGGTGTTAGAATATCCTTACTCCCCTGCTGATATTTGGATAAATGCAAGATGTTCTTTCGGGACTTCAAAAAGCTTCTGGCAAAAGCATATATGTTTGACCTGGCCTATTCATAGTTCAATTGTAGCATATTTGTTGGACATAAACACTGTTCATGGACATTTTGCTGATTTTTCTGTACAGTAGATTTGAAACTTAAAAAGCTACTTAGGATTATTAAATACTCCACAATAATAATTGACTTGTAATCCAGTAAAACAAGGCAAAGTGGAAAGAATTTATTTAAAGAAGAAAATCCAACAGATGAAGCTGACTGAAACAGAAATAGAAAGGGTACAGTAGATCTTTCTTGAAATGGAGTTAAAAAGCAAAGTTAATTAAAAAAACTGCAAATACAAGATGAAACTGCCCCATGAGTGCACACTGATTTTTTTTTCCTTCCTGCTTATGGTGTGTTCAATCTCCCAAGTGCAAGAGAATTCTACAGGTACATGATTAATGTTAATGCCAAAGGCCAAAGAGTTTATTTGTGCAAACTGATAAATTCTCCTTCATCCCATTTCTTTCTGGGTTGTGATAGGCTTTTCACAGTTGATGAGGTAACATAGTATGAAGCTCAGATTTAATTGTCAAATTAATTCACCCATCACAAAGCCTAATGACACCACCCCTGGCCAATAAATCTCTGAATTTGATCCAGCAACTCTACTATTCATCATAACTGACTGTTTCTGTATGCGATCAATATAGACCTTCCAGTACTATAAACATCTACACCTAGAGAGGTATACTCTGTGGCACAGAGAGAACAGGGAGAAAGTAAATGTATGGCCAGACGAAAGTGGATAAGGATCAATCATATACCTGCGGTGTTCATCAACAGTTTCAGTTTTTAATGTTTTTTTTGTTTTTTGTTTTTTTTGTAAACGGGCAGGGTTTCCAGGATTTGGCATAAAGTCATAAAACATTGTCAATGAGAAACATGCAATTCCGACAAATATTACCCCGACCGTTTCAAGGGGTAAAATAAAGTTCATTATATTTAAAATCCACATAGTCTTAAAACTGTTAAAAGATTGATCAGGTCCTGTATCAAAGCTGCTGATTGGCGGTAACTACCAAATATTTATCTGTACAAAGCAACTGCACAAGAAAGAGCTGAAAGAACTATCATGGGAGAAAAAAAAAAAAACAGCTTGTTTGGGATGGACCACTGATAGATAGCTAAGGTGACTGACTAACCAAATCATACCAATGACTACAGGGGGCCTGATTGAAAGACAGCACAGAAGCACTAATCATGTCAGCACAAGAGCAGGCATTAGGGCCAAAATCTCACATGCAGACTGTAAAGAAGCTCAAACAACAATCCAGCATTTCGCAGCAGGGTGTAAGTTACTACCAGATCAAAATACATGTAACGCAATAATAAACTGTCTGATAAAGTGTACATAAATATGTGTGCAGAATAAAAACAAGAGACTCCCAGGCCAAAGTTGTAATAACCTCCCACAGTGATGGTGAATGATTAGGCTTAGATCCAGTGGAATTTCCAGATTCAAATGGAAAAAATCATACTGAATACCAACATTGTTAACATTGATAAGCAGATACGGCTATAATCGATGTGTTCATCCCAATCCCTTCAATTAAAAACAGGAGGGGAAAAAAAGCTTTAGCACAGCTGTGCTGGAGTTCAGGAATTTATATTATCGTAAAGTTTTTAGGTCACTCGAAGAGAGTCTAGGACAAGAGTATCTTCTAAAATTTGACAATATTTTTAAGGCAAACTGGTTCAATATTTTAGGTCAATTGGGGTGTTTGCACACTATTTAATTTCTAAGACTGAATGCTGAAATGAAATCAAAAGGTGATCTTAGAATCTAGTTTGATCACCATGGAATCTAGAAACCAGCGATAATATTTTGGGAGAATTTGCAGCATCCAGTGTGTGTTCACCTTCTTTTCTTGTTCACAGTTGTTTCAATATTTGAATCTTGGAAGGGGCTGAATAACAAGTGTACCTTTTTGGTGTTTGTCCGTGCATGCATTTGGACACACACACACTCAGCATCAAGCCGCAGGGTGAAAGCAGCTCTGCTCACTCAAGGGGAAAGTGAACAGCTGTGCTTGTGACAGCTGGAGCAGTCATGACATCCCTTCACCAAATATTGGGGACGGCTGTGGACACACAATGGCAAATCAGCCAAGAGGGGTCCATTTACAACCTGGACAGGCCGCCAAGGCTTCAGCATGCAACCAGGCCAGGCTCAGATTTTTCCGAAACACATTTCCAGTGATAATGTGAGAAGTAATGAGTTTCTCCTTGGTCTATATCCCATATAATAGTCGCTCATTTTCTACAAAACAAGCCAGCAGAGAAAATTAGATAATGCTGCGGTTGTGAAAAATGACTTGAATGCTAATGTTTGTTTTTGGAGGTCCGGCTTCTCGTCAGATTCTCACCAGAAACTTCCATACCATACTTTTCTAATCATATCCGAAACAACAGGATGGTAATTCCATCAGACGAAAAACATTTCCAAGACTCCCCAAAATAGGCTCTTTATATTTTATATGACGTCTGCTTTACTAACGAACATGGGTGGCATGTCAATCATTCGCCTTACTCTGGGAAAACATTTGGGAATGGAAATTGTTATCAGATGCAAAACAATTCCTCTAATCAAAACGAAAGTTTTGCTTCAAATATTATCCATGATGGATGCCTTAGATGTGTTAGAGCTAGCTGTAATTGTGCGGGAGGCATTAAAAAAAGAAATCAGTCTACTATGCAAATGAGCATAATCACCTTCAGCCCCTTTAGCAGCAGACCGATTTTAATTACACCTTAATTTCATGTATAAATACCCCCAATTCAGACGAGCCGCTGCAAGTAAGCTTCAGCAGAATAGACTGTGTGGGAGGACTGTATAGGTACAGATAATTACAGCGCACTGTTATGGACTTCTGATTATATGAGGTAGTTGCCAACATTCAGTGGGATTTTCTCCAAATACCACTAAATGGCCTGCATCGGAATGATAGATGGAAGGATATCACACTAATGGAAGTGGAGACTAGCAGAGCCAGAGAGGCAATAATTCAGATAATAACATCCAATGTCATTGCACAAGAGATTTGAGACTTGTGTTTTTTTTTTGTTTGTTTGTTTGTTTTACTATTGTCAAGCTCTAGAATTCACAATTATTGAACCGTACAAGCACCCAGAACAGGTCGCATGAACAACAATGGTAGAACCTAATTTATTTGTGCAGTCACTGTTTTCAAAATAAGTGAAAGGTCAAGAACAATTAAGTCTACGGAAGTAGATGGTGATTAATACAGCATGTTGAGACATGTGATTATAGGTAGTTCAGGGTAAAAGAGAAATACAAAACTTTTAGCCGAGACTAGGAGTACCTCTGTTAGAGCTTTACGTTTTTCTCTAACATAACTGTTAGTCAACAAACTGGCAGTGAGGTTTTAGTAATGCCAGCAAGACTTTTATAGGATGTTTAATTAACTAAATAAGGTCTCGTAATTTTACATATTGAGCTACACTGAGAGACACATCTTCAAGACGTTAAGGTATATGAATAGATTTTTTTTTTCCTTTTTCTCATAGGGATGAAAGATTCAGCTTTGTGGATGGGGGTGGGGGCTGTTGTGAAAGGAAGAGGAGCATATGCTCGGTCACAGCTTTGTTCAGCCTCAGATGTTCCTTAACAGTTGACTTCCTCAAGTTGTGTTTCTCTTTTTCACCAAGTTTATTGTGCTAATTATTTTACAGCACGTTCCACTCGGGCGGTTCCTGGCTCGCTACAAACATACTCGGCCCAGCACGGTGCTACTGAATATCTGCTCAGCTGTGTGACACATTGCTTTTCTGAGTACCTCGGGCTGTTTCTTGTTTTCTTTGTACCTTTATTGCAATGCTTGGGAGCTGATGGAGCGTTTTCTTGCTCTCAGCTTTTGCAGCCAATTAATATTCGTTCAGAGAATGACTCAATCACGCTGTGTAAAAATTCAGGTAATCTCGTGTATATCAAAAAAATCAAATTAGTGTTTTATATATTGTGTTCGGAGGTGATTTGTATGCTGCGGTACGCCACCTCCTGTCGTGCTGAAAGGCTCAGAAAACGTGAACCAAGCACATTCATTATTCTCAAACTGCATTGTGATGCCACTTGTGATCACCATAGACAATGACATACACGGACATGTAGGCAGAACAGCAGTGTAGCCAACAAAAAGAAGCATGTCTTTGTGAGAAAATGTCACGGTAATTTTATTTTATTTTTTTCAATTTCTCCTCAATTGTTGAGATTTGCTGCCAGGGAACTTTTGCTATTCACACTGGTGGGAAGTGTTGCACACCTTTATGCGATTGTTACCCACAATATCTAAATTTGTTTTCATTTTCTGCTTCGAGTAACTTCTGTGGTTTGACCTGATTGGCAAAAATTGAAGATTTTAGCGCCCCAGATATTGTGTTGGCTGACATGTCAGCATAGAAAATCACATCAATTTTGTCTACGCTTTGTGTTCCCTACTTACGTATTCATTTATTTTACTCTTGAGGCAAGATGGAGGAGAAAGCAGCTAGACGATTTTGTTTTATTGTTTTGTAAACGAAGACTAAAAATATATAAACCAGAACAGAATATAACAAACGATATAGGCTTCAGTTTTCCATAAAATCAGATTGAGGACTTAAATTCAGATTCTTCATGCTTTGCTCAGGTTTGTCCAGTGATGAAGAAAGAGCCGCTACATCTCCTGGAAAGTTCAGAAGTGATCAAGTACAACAGCAGTCAATGAAACGCTCATGCTCCACTGATCGTAGTGTGAAACTACTTTAATACCGCAGGATGTGCCTTACTGCACACAAACTGTACAAAAACAAAACCATAGTTCGCTTGCCCGATCACTGTAATGTGTTCACCATATAAAGAACAAAGCAGTTTATAGTGGTACCTGGAGTTTTGTTCATTTTTTTAACTTTTTTTCCTGTTATACATGTTGCAGCAGCATCAACTGAACAGACCAAAGTGCACACCAATATATATATATATATATATATATATATATATATATATATACATATATATATATATATATATATATTCTTTTTTTACATTTTATAGTTTTAATCCATGTTTAATTCACCAGTTCACATCATTCCATGCCTTTCAAGTCTATTTTCACCTTTTATGCTTGTACAATTATTAAGAGCACAGTCAACCAAACTCGTGTAAAACAGGTGTCTTTTGAACTTTCGTGTTCCAATCCAACCCGAGCAGGCAAGGTGAAATTTGCATCAGATTCTGATATTTACATATGAACTGGTGATTTCCCCCCCTGTGGCCTTGCAAATTCTCTCCAACACAAAAACCAGGAGTGATGCATTCTATTAATGTGAAACTAAAGCTGGTGGCTAACCCAGTGTGATACGCCACATAATTGCAGCTCCCAGCTGAATGGGCCATAAGCCAACAGAGACCTACTGACCTTGGTGAAAGTTAAAATGGACCCCACGCTTTCACATGACCCGGTTTGGCACTGAAATATCGGCTACACATTTAACAACCCCGAATGGATGTTGCTAATGACCAGTTCCCGCATAGGTAGGAGAAAAAACTATCCTGAGAGGCAAATTGCTATCTTCTATGTACCCCAGGGGAAAAAAAAAAAGAAAAAAAAAACTGAAGTCATCTACAAACTTTACCTTACTGATGTTTTAATGTAGCAACATTTTTTTTTAAAGATAATTGTATAAAATGGTGCTAAAGACTCTATCCATAAGGGATAGACCTCTTATAACTGTGTTTTTCTCTGACTGCTTATGGTTGTTTACATCTCTTTCATACTCTAAGAAGAAACGGGCAGGGCTTGTGTCGTTCTTTCTCAATCGTTTGGATGACGAATAACTTAATATCTTTTAAAGCGCCAGATGCTTCCGACTTTGTTTCCAATCACTCTTCTGCCTTTCAGAAGGAGGAACATCTGTTTTCTTAACATTAAAGCAAAAGGCTGGAAAGATAAGCTGGAAATGCAAGTCTCAATAATTATCTTGATGAAAGTTAACTAGTTTTTTATTAGGAAACAAGAGGTTAATTGTGAATTACACCTGTGTATTAGGAACTTGTAAATTAAACATACAGTCATCATAATACCTAGATTTTTTTTTTCTTTTTTTTTTTCTGCTATAACTGGAAACCAGTAGATGTTACTGTGTGTATTTACGAAGATAATGGAAAGACAGGAGATAAAACAAAAATTAAAATTGATGTGTGAAATAATCATGACTTTTGGAGAAAGATCCAGATACATTTACTTTTAAGATTATTCTGAATTTTAACTATTTACAGTCAGTTTTCAGTATTTTACCCAATACTTAACCTTAAAAAGGAATCAAACTGTATTACATTTGACCTGAGTAATCTTTCAACTTTATTTAAATGTAATAATTATTTCTATGGTGAAAGTAAAGTAAAATATAATAATTATTATACATATTGCTATTTACAACAGTATTTTTTAAAGGGGATTGAAGGATGAGATGCATTGATAACACAAATTGAAAGAGAAAAAAAGAAAAACCCGCATGCTTCTAATTTAACAAAAGGACTATGATGTGAGCATAAAAAAACACAAATAAGCTCTAATTACTATTCGTAATGTAAGTTTTGTCAAATTAATTCAATCAGTGAGAAATGTTATATTATCTGAATTAGCTTTTATGAAAATTTTTAAAACAAGTCTCGGTTCTAATAATTTTTGTGTAAGAACTGGCCGGTGAAGCATGTCATAGTCTGACAGGATATAACATAAACTCATAAAAACGTTGTAACTAAATGGTGCAGATTACAGTCTCTTGGGAGGAAGATTAAAAGCTCCCTCCCTGATCTGTTTAGAGAGGAGCCAGCCACTCTTGTACCTGTAACATACACTACAACTCCTAATTGATTTTACAAGGCAGCTTAGGCTCTAATTGCTGCTTTTCCCAAGGAGATTCCTGATCCATATGGTTTAACAACTCCTCTTTTTTGGGAGATTTCCAATCTTGAGAGAGCTGCGATGACAAGAACGGAATAAAAAAGCAGCAACAAGTTCATCAATGCATTTCGATTTAATGTGATGCCCTGTAGGGTTTTTTGCTTCCACTCCGTACAATGTACTTATGGGGTTTAGTAAAATTCTAATAATTTAAATGAAATATGACTAATATAGGGTAAAACACATTAATTTGTTTGAAAAGGCAATATATATATATATATATCAGCATTAACAGGTGATATGGGATACCTCATTTTAATTCTCATCACTCAATGCTCATTAGGATAACTCTCTGTGAGTGAAAACAACCATGTGACCAAAGATCACTTGTGTATTGTCATCTGGCTTCAAACCCCCATTAAAGAAAAAGAAACTCATCCTTGTGAAATGACGTTTATACACCCTTCAGAGATCTTTGCAAATTTCTAGCGCCGTCTGTGTCAATGTAAAAGTGGAGAATTGTGACGTAAAACTGGCAAAATATCAGTATTATGTGCATGTCACTGAACTAGTCTTTCCTTTATTATTCTCCTTTACGGATATTGAATCAAGGAAATGCTTTAAATTTGTTCTTCCTGTTGTATTGCTGTGAACATTCTACTTCAAGTGGCTCATGAACAGTATTTATCAGAGTGGTTTTATGGCTAAAGGCAGTAAATAGGTGCTTTACATTAAAACTGTAAATTGTTGTAGATTAAAGTTTGTAAATAAACTATTCTTTAGATGGTGATGAGAAAGTGGTTTTATGAACCGGAAAGGAGACAAACTCTGAAAACTTTAGTTTTATTTGCCTTTTCATTGTATTCCTTCAGATTAATGTTTGTGTCATTGAGTTTATAGTCCACTACTTGGCTGTTTTAGTTCTCTATTAATGAAGCAACCCACTGTCGTAACAGACCATTTTTTAGATATGTATATTTTTTCTACACATGTAAGTATTTGGTTGCCTTGTTGGTACAATTATTACAAAAATGGACACTCGGGTTCTACCCTTGTGGGATTACGACTTTTCCATCAATCATATCATCTGTCCATTATCTTCTATGTATTAGTAATGTATAAGGCCCAGGAGGTAAATATAAATATATCTCTTCCTTTTAACTATTTACACCTCACTCTGGAGGGATCTCTAGAGATTTCCAGGCCAGAAAGCGTATATAGTTACTTCCTCAGTTTCTGCTACAAAATAAGAGTCTTGTCATGATGGGATATGCCTAAAAAGCTGCAAAAGTAAGACTTAGAGGAGACATCCTGATAAGATGTCCAAACAACTCAACAGACTTCTCAGCTATGCAAAGAAGAGGCTTTTTACTAAGTTGAAAATATCTTGTGATGCGGGTAGCTAATCTCAGCTCTTTTATTTTGAAAAACATACATTTCTTTGGGTGATTTCTCACAACCATAAATGAGGATTTGAGTTTTTACACAGGACTTACCTGTTTTACCCAATCAATCCATCAATTGTATTCTCTATACTCTCTCCAAACTTTAACAGGACACCAACATACTCAACCTCCTTGGTTTGTAGCAATGCAGTTGTGGGTGCAAGGTTGCAGTATTTTGGTTTTTACACTCTTGGCCATCATGCAGAAACTAGAAGAACATTAATTACTGACCCTTATCATAGGGGTAATTTCAGCAACATCCTTATCACCGATATTACAAAATAAGGGTCAGCCTAACTAAAATATTAACTTGCCCAAATTATTGAAATCAGTCAGCAGATCATACACAATGCAAATATTCAATTTTAAAGAAAAGATTCATGAGAACGTAACTTACTTTTTTAACTTCCCGTACTAGCTAGCTGTGCTGCATTGTTAACTAGTTTTTATTACCAGCGTCCTGCATTAATGAATCTCTACAATGTATGTATCTTGCTTTATGTATCTTGCAGCCCTTTTTCATTAAATTAAAATATGAAGACTTTTTGATATTTGTACCTTCATTTTCTAAACAAAACATTAATTACACACAGTATTTAATATCATAATTTATAACTCCTTATAGCTTACTAGAGTACTTTTAGTAATTAAAAAATAAAAAGTAATTCAATAATCATACTTAAATTGGACTATGTCCAAGTTATCTTTCTACAGCATGTAACCACCACCAGAGGGACTGCCGCCCAAAGAAACCTTGTTTTTTGATGCTTTTTGAGATTTTGGTGGCTGTTTTTGTTGTTTTGTTTGTCCACCATGGAGGACATGATGCATAGGATATTGGCATTAAAATCTGTATCAGATGATTTTAATTATTTTTTTGCTATATAGTTATTGTCCAAGAATCATTGTATTGTCCAACTATAATATTGAACTAGTATTTATTTTGTGATTGTGTTTTGGTCTTGTGGTGTTCATTTGGGCATGTGGCAGAGATTATGTTACTGTTCGGGGTTGTTGGGTGTTTAACTAAAGCAGAGAAGCACTTTCAGCTGTAAGGAAGTAAATGTACATACACAACATCTGTACATGTAATTTACTAACTTTAACAATGCTACTTATAATAGATAATGATACCAGTCCAAATTTTCATATCAGTGTTTTGTGGAAGTTTGATGTTGAAGCCTAATTAAATATATAATTATTATTCATATGTAATAAAATGCCACTGTGACCTAAAAAGCTATTCCAACTCTGTTCCCAGCATCAAGGTTTAGGCGATCAAGGATTTAATTTGTTAACCTCAAAGGTTTGCTGTTAAGTCTCTGAGGTCTGGGCTCTACATCTGATCAAGTTCCATTTTGTGTTTTCTTTTTCACACATTAAAATCTGTCCTTCAAACAGCTGAGATCTGACTAGGGAGCAAATTATGATGGGCGTAATCTGACAAATTGTATGCAGTTTCATGAGGCTGCTCAGTTGGAAAATAGATTGTATTATGATTTGGGGGAGTTGGGATGCAAAGTGAAGAGATTGTAAAAAAAATAATATGTAACACACAGTAAGGTCTCTTCTGTGTGATAAAAGAAGATCATTTTACTGTCTGTTTTTCCTCTACCTTTAATGGGTTTGTGTATAATTTCCTTACTCAGGCTCTGTGGAGTTATTAGTTATATGTCCCTGATCTATGGTATAAAATGTCCTTTTGCATCGAGTTTGTGGAAAAGTTAGAAAAAGAAATAAAAGCAAAAAACCAAATCATCCATCCATCCATCCATCCATCCATCTCAGTCTTGATCCATTCACCTATTTGGCCGCCTCCATACTTCTTTCTTTCCTTTCCTCCTTCACAGTTTTGGCTTTATAATTTAAATAAACATTTAATAAAGGGAACTGGAAATTCACGCTGGAAGAAAAATGTTGTTTGATTGAAAAATGTGTTCAAACCATAAAAAAGCACAATGAAACTGTTGTTTGGTTACAGTTGCAATAGTAATAGTATCTTATGAAGGTGTATGCATGTAATATATATTGCACTGCGTTTTGTTGATTTTTCATTTATTTCTACCTGCTTTAATCCGATTAGGCGGACTGTCCGTCAGGCTTGTTGTTAGTGTTCCACAAACTTTGAATATGTTACACAAACTACAATCCTGGCTATACATAGTTTTGCTACATTTAAGGGAACAATAATTAACGGTATTTGATAGAACCATACTTCAACATCTAAACACTTTTTCTATAAAAAAATCAGTGAAAAGTATTGAAGAGAAAAGACTTTGGAAAGCAAGTAGTACTTTTGTATGTGGCCCTGTCAGAAGTGCAGGGTAATTATTGAAACATATGGGGAACTGGCCCAGCTCTTAACCCTCTTACTAATGATGCTTGGCTTTTACAGAAGGGCGTGGGAAGGACACTACTGCCTTAAGTTGTGTAGTTGTACCAATAGAGATCCATGACTTCTCTTGTAGCTAAACACCACCCTGTGGGTGGTGTTTAGCTACAAGCAGGGTTTCTTGTAGGGCTTCTTGTTCCTGCTAACTTAACTCATTCCAACTGCTTGTTAAAAATCTGCCCCAAATCAAGCTTTTTTCCAGGGTGTTTTTTGGCGACATTCTCAGCCACGTAAAAGAAATCCAAATAATATCCATTTATCAAAATCTTTTTGAGTGACATAACCAAAAAATAACAGAATGACTTGTTACATTTTTATGATGGATAAAGTTACTGTTTATACATAAAACAATATTTCACTGGTTAACTAGTGTTACTGATGTTTAACTCCCTGTCTAATAGTGCACTTTCATTTAAACACAAAAGTAAACCCTAGCTTAATTTTTAGCACATCAAAGCCTTTCCTTGGACAACAAATCTAATTTAACTCAGACCATCCAATAAAAAGTCCATTAATGTCCTTTGCTGTATAAAATCAGAGAAGATGCATGTCTATAATTCCAGCTCACTCAAGGCATTTTTCTACCCACTGACAGCTTGGAAGCTGTAGCACTCTCTCATGTTAATGGACCGAACGATTACCATCCACGGTCCGTGCAAAACATGCATAAAGGCCGCAGGTACATCTCAGTGTGACCTAGTCGGCTCAAGCCTTTGTTCATCGAGTCTTCTAGCCAGGGGCAAAAGTGATGCTGCTACAGAATGGACTAAAAGCTTTGGCTGAGAGAAAGAGATCCGGGCACAATGACTGAGGCCGGCCCCGAAGCAGCAATTGAAAATGTCCTCATAAATTGATGTGCGTGATGGTGTGATAGTTTTACTGCAGTGCCTTACCACGAGCACCAGTTACTTCAATGAATTTAAATATTTGGATTCAATATTGTTCTTTTATTTATGCAAATAGTTTTCACAGGTCATAGCAAAACATAGAAAAACAGGATATACAGTGGATCCTTGGTATTGTCAGGGATAAGGAACCACAGAAGCTCATGATTGGTCAAATGCAAATAATTGAAACCCCTTTAACAATGCTTAGATCTCTCTGTTTTAATTGTTTAATTGCTAATTGCTAAGAATACCTTAATATCCATTACAACTTGAAAAGCTTATCTTTACGTATTTTCAATTTTGGGAGTATAGCACCAGCATGTAAAAATATAGTTTGGCCCTTATTCCAACTTCCAAACATTTTTTTGTTATTATCTAAGAAAATATATGATATCAACAGATATGAAATTATACATATTGGCAGGTTTTCAACAAGAAAATCTAGTAATGTTCCAATGAATACTGCATCAAGCGATGGATGACATGATTTTACTGTAGTCATACATACCATACCACTACTTGTCTACAATACTAGTAATCCAAAACCTATTGACACAAGTAAGGTAGCGGTCTCAATACCAAACTGCTCAACCATAGAGTGGTGCAGTTTTCACGTCAAGTTTTTTCTTTCTGTATAATTAACAAATACACGGACATGTAAAAACCAGCGGTGTAGAAATACATTTGAATAACACTAACTGGAATCTAGCTGTCAGTTTAAGTCTAAAACATTTGAAATTTAAAATTGATGTTTATCCATTTACATTGTGAGTGCAACGACAAGGGTAAAACATCTACAAAGTTACCATGCTTAACATTTTAAACAACTGTGAAAGTTACAACAGTTAGCTTTCAATATTAGCATTAGCATGCTAATCAGACTTTTAGCTAGGATTACACAATTTAGAAGTAAGCCAGTAGTTGAAGCGTGTTGTGCTCTTATTGCTATCAACAATATATGTTGACACATTTCCTGACACACAAGGGTTCCAAATACAGTTTTTTTATCTAATAATCAAGTAATCAATTAAATCCTAAAAAAAACTGAGAAGATGAGGTATTAGACACAATCAACAAATCTGAAAATGAATGCAGTTAGCTGTGGATGTTAGTCTTAGAATGCCAACAGTAGCATATAAATGTATTAAAAGATGTCAAAATGTTTCAGAAGTGAATATATATATATATAACTAAATAAATAAAGTGTGTATTCCATTCTTTCTTCGCCTCCCCTTTGCATTTCTATAGCCTCCATTCCTAATATTTCCTTGTGTCCTATCATTCCTCCAATTCCTTAATCCTTCCCTCTCATGTCCTTTCATTGTGCCCTTACTACTTCTCTGCATCGTGTCCTTCCTTCTTCTTCTAAGGATCTTCGAACTGCTTTCCAGTCATAGATGCAACATCTAAGCACAATTCTTACAATTCTCACAAATTCTCATACTTAGGCTCACATTTCAAACTTGACTTGTCTAAAACAAGAAAGTTATTCTCATATATCTATCTAACTTGTTAATTGAGACAATACAATGCCTTGAATAGTCCCTACTTTCCACAAATGAGTATTGGACTTTGGAGACCAGATGATCTTGTTGGTTAGTAGTTATTTGACAGTGCAAACTTATCTGTCGCATATGAGTGCAAATCTTAGTCACTTTCACAACAGAGCAACTGGAAAAGCAGCACTTGGATTGATTTCAACCCTCATCCGATGCATGGTGAAAATATCTGACAAAGACATATGGAGGAGAGTAATGCAAAACAGCAGGTGGTCCAGTATCTAGTCTGAGATGTTTTCACTTCATTGTTTCGGACAACAAGCACCTTCAGATGAGTCATATATACAGTGTTTGCAAGCATGTGGGTGCACTGAGTCAGCTCAAACACAAACTCAACAGAAGGCGATGAATCTCTGCTGCAACGCAAACAGCACAGGAGCTTTCTGCTTCAAAATAATCTGTTAACAGACAATTTCTGACATTACCAATAAAAATCCTGAGACTATTTTCAGAATGGGAAAACCATCTATCTTTATTTATGCACCTTAATTCCACATTATTTAATGTCTCTCCAGATCAGCTCATTGTTTTAGAAATGGTGTCTTTCACCTTCAGTCCACTTGGACTTGTGGTGAGACGCTGTCTGGGCTTTGGCAGATGGACAGATAGTCAGCCCTGTGGAATGGGGGTTTTAAATTGCACCCAGGTTGATGGGTTGCTGTCAGCAGGGCAATGGACTAGTTTGGGAAAGGGAGAGGGAGAAAAAAAACAGAAATCGGGGATGTAAGGGGCAAAATACAAAGAGAAGCTGGAGGACAGTCACCCTGACGACAAGGGGGGAACAAATGTTTGAGAGAAATTGAAATGGTCAAGGCAGAAAATGTCATAAGGGAGTTGTAGGAGTAAATGTGGGGGACTAAAGAGGTGACAATAACAGATGAAATGCTAGTCCTGCCATCACTGTAAGTATTTAGTTTGGGCACATCCAGACATGGTTAGCAGCTTTAGTGCTCCTGCACTATAGATGGATTCACCTGTCTAATCAATGTTCTCAATAAGGACTCGTCTGGACAATAACTGAGCTTGGGTATCTTCCACCACTATCAGCATGCTAATTCAAGCTCTACTCTTTGTAGCACCGGTGCTAGAATGCTCTTTTAAATTAAGCTGCAGTATATTTATGTCTACTTAGTAGCGAACAATTATCTGCAGTGCTATGCATTCATAATTAACTTTGATTTTTTGCTTTTGTAATTCTCTGAAGCCTAGTTTATATCCTGATCTATTAAAGTGTCCATTCTACACAATGTATGATCTCATTTTTCTTTAATTTTCATGACTCTACTGGCTGTTCTACAGGTGGCACAGATCTAAATTAAAATATGCTAAGTGGGAAAAAAATGCAATCTGGAATTTACAGTGCAGGGGAATTCTGTTGGTGCCTTGTAATATGAATCTTTTAGCCAGACTGACTAATACTGGCTTGGTGTAGTTGTGCTGTGGTGTGCAACAGATGGGGTTCTAAGAAGGTCACCCAGTCTGTTTCAACAGTTGCTGGACACCCCGGACACATTATTAGAGGCTATTTAGGGCATAATGTATTATCAAGGTGTTGTCAAACAGCAGCTGAATAAATAAGAGCTCATTTTAGGAATCTCCTTAACTTGGTGAGGATCCTATTTAACAATTTAGGATCTTTTCATACTATAAAGCAAATTATGTATCAGTTATTTAAATTCTTTCTAATTTTCTATGTCAATTTCTCTATCTTTGGGTGACACATGGCATTATGCAACACCTCAGGACAGTATAAAATGAGAACAAATCGACAATAATTATTTCTTCCTCTTTCCAAGGGACCTTTTTATCGGCTGTAATTCTCTGTTTCACACATACTTGAAAAATATAAGCTGAACATAATTTTTCCCAGAGTCGACACACTCTTTCAAAGTGTTCCACGAAAGACAAATAGTTCATTCTGTTATTATATTGAAAAAAAGACCCATTTGACTCCATAAGGTCCTGAAAGAACTAAAGTGGCCACACTTAGCCCTGTTATTAGCCATGAATCTACAAAAGGTGTCTGGACCTCTCTCTTATTCCACAGTGATTGCTGCATTGTAACTATTAATCACTTTCTGCATTCTCCACGGGTCAAAAAACCCTCTTTAGCAAAGGGGATGGATCAGACACTGCGGGACTTGCAATTATCTAAATCCAAATGCTCTGTGGTGCTCTGCTCTTTCATTTGCTTATTTCCAAATTATGTTTGCATTGAATTTCATTAATGCAAGATGTGACTAATGCTGTGACTCTTCCAAAATGGCTATTACTATTATTGTTATTATTCTTATTAAGTTTTGATAAAAGTCACTTTTTGCTCCAAGTAACATCCAAACAAATATTGGTTTAAGACAATTGTAAAATGTTTTAGTTTCTTTTTTTTAAATATAGCACTAGTAATTTTTCTCCCCTAAACTGTTTTACATTTTGTTACATTATAACTGCAAACGCTAAGGTATTTTACAAAGATTTTGAAATGGACCAGCACTAAGTGGTGCAAAATTGTAAAGTGGAATGGTCAGATCAGACTAAAATACTTTTTATTAGCTTACATGCAAAATGAGTGGTGGAAAATCAATATGTTACGTCTGAGAAATATGAAATGTTTGTTTGTTTTTTTATTTTTAGAGCAGAGTTGATGGGAGTATAAAAAATATGCTGCAAAATGCAGATACAACATAGAAGAACAACATGGAACTCAATGGTGGTGGTCACACTGTGGGAATGTTTTTTTCTTTAGAATGGACAGCGACGCTTGTCATAGTTGATGAGTTGTAAATATAAAGCACAAGATAGATAAAAAATGGAAGAACATGTTGATGGAATGGAACATGGTGGAAGCAGCGTCCTTTTCTTCCTCTTTATGATTAGTCAGTATTCTGATCCTAAATTACCCTAAAGTCCATTCATTGTGCTGCTATCAAACCAAAGCTATTTGTTTTCTGTAACTCTATGATATGACGTGCATACAAACCAGGAATAAATCCCCCATTCAGCACTATGACATCAACCACTCAGCCTCTATATACTGCAGTCATATTTCTCTGCCAAAATCAATCCTGTCAATAAAAACCTCTGGCTAGGTTGAATTTTATGTCGGGATCTGAAAAGAAAATAGGGTAATGGTGGAGAGCATTGACATATTATGTTTTCCATTTTTTTTTTTTTTTTTTGTTACCCCATTTATTTATTTTTTAACTCTGATCTAAATCCATTGGTAACAGGCCATCTCATGCATAACCATCTTGTTCTGTTTTTTTAAATTGATCTTTGATCATTTCAGAGAACCTTTCAATGTGTACTAAACCAACAATGTGTGCCCACTATTTCCAGCTTTCTAATTTCTCTTCAACAAAATTCGTGGGAAACAGTGACTGTATGTCAATTTTGAAGGATGGACTTTTGAAACTGACCGGAAAATTACAAGAGTTTAAGCGTCAGACACACCAGCCTGCCAAATGTAATCAGTGGGAAAGAAATGCTTGCCCTTTAACGTTGTGAGAGGCTGTTTCAGTTGTTTATTAGAGCAAGTGTGCAGATCATTGTATTGTGCTGGGTTTTGGATTCAGTTAATTCAGATTCTTTTTTCCAACAAATCCCATTGGTTTTAATTTATTATAAATATTAATATTATTATCATTATTTTAGGTTTTTATGAGTCTAAATACATTTTAATCTAATGTTCTAATGTTGTGTTTTTCTTTTGTCTTTCAGCTCTTCATCTCCTGGGAAGTTTGCTTGAGTGGTGAAAAGTAAGTTCTCTGTAGGAAAAACATACTGTACTGTATAGCGAATGAAGTTTCCATTTCTTTCTTAGTTTTTATTTTTCTTGCTGTTGGTAGCAGAATGGAAACCCTGAAGTAGGACAAGTAGGCCCTTGAATTATGGCCTGCCCGCTGTTTAATTAACATGGTCTCTGATACCAGGAGGCACTGCTTTAGAAATCACTTTAATTTGGCTTAGCCAGTAAGAACTAGTGTTTAACCATAGCTGGCAAGATAAAAGGCATTGCCGGCATCGTTCATCATGCTGTAGGGGATTCGGGAACTGTTGCATTGTCAGAACTAAAATGTGAGTAAAACGCCTGCGTTAGTATGTGTAGGTTTGTTAAATGAGTCTTGACATTAATATGTTTAGGCACAACGTACTGAAGGGAGTACCGTATGCTGAATGATGCATACCTGACTCTACACAAAACGTATTATATTTCTGACTCCGACAGCTGACTTGAGAATGACTTGGTTTCCAAACAAACAAACAAAAATAAAAACTAATTTACATGACCTCTATAGTACTGTGCTATTGAATAAACAACTTAATCTTGCAGTTATTTCCACCACAAGTGGCTATTTCCCTATTTTCTCTTGCGTGAACCATATTAATGCATATTGGCTTGTGGTATGTGTTGATATGATATGAGATCTGTATATAGGTTTTATTCGTTCTCACAAGCCTATACATAACCAGCATGTACTGTATCAGGTTTTGTCATATCTCAACTCATAAGGGCTTATGTGCCACAAAACCGCTACATGTTTACAAAAACGTAACAGCACTGACCCAAATATAACCAAAGGCAATCTACGGTATGCACACAAGTCTGCGCTTAAGAACATGTAATCACTTTGGAATGCTTAATGCAGAGGACCTGATCTTTGTTTATTATTTTGGGTATTTCAAGGGCTGTGACATAACTGTTACAGCTATAGAACGGAAAATGTCTTCTCTACAACTTTCTGGGATTCCCCAAAACTAAAAAAATGGTTGGAAGTGGGGTTTTTTATTTTTTTTATTTTTTGGCTTTTTTTGATGTTAGTGCATGTCAGAATTGTACAGTCCTATTAAAATAAAATAAAAAATAACTAGTTATCATTACTTAAGTAAAAAAAGCATATTATTTAATTAATAAGATTTAACCTACTCATGTTCATAAAGATTTACGTGGTATTCAGTTGTAGGTTTCATTTTTGTTCTTGTTTTTTGTTACCAAATCTTAGATATTTCATAATTATGATAGAGTTAAGCTTCTACTTATGTTGCTTCATACAATCTCCTTCCCAGTTGCTGTATAGATGAGTTAAATTACTTCCAGAGTGATCTGTGGAGGTTACAAGATACACTGTAGAATTCATTGTACTCCATTTTTTTCTTTTCTACATAACTTCAAGCTATTTTAAAGTTGAACTTATTTAAGTCTCAACCAATTTAAAATAATAAGTGAATTTCTTTTCCAACATTTTTTATTGAATTGATCATTTATTTGATTCATATAATGTAGCTGAAAACCAGACTGTTAATAAAATGTCAGAAAAGGTTTTGATTTTAAATTAAATTAAATAAATTCATAATTTGGATTAGATTTGATTCATTAAAAATAGGCAATTCAGTCAATCCTATAACAAATGCTCTAATTAAAATAAAGCCTTTGATTAATGCATTAGTTTAGACTGCTCGTACCTCTTCAGATGTTTACATTTTAAATTTAATTTGCTTCCTGAGAGCAGAAGGCTGCACATCACAAAATCGACAATGGACCAAAAACTGTACACGCAACATTTTCTTAGCTGGCTCCTTTTATTTTATTGTTCCGCTGTCTGTGTTTGAAGTTATCTTTACAATGCAGCTCCGGGTTTTAATCGATGACTCAGAGACTTCAGCAGGTCCAGCTGTGAGATGCTGGACCGGCGCACATCCTTGTTGGTGAAATATGTTCTCCACCTGGAGCAAACATCAGTATCATCTTCTCTGTCGAAGCACTGCTGTTAATAAAAGCACTGAAAAATACCGGTGTTGTACAATGTAATTAACATCAGTTAATGCACAGGAGACTAAGATAATTGCTTGAGGCAACATCCCTCCAAGTTAAATCTGCCTCCTTTGGCTGATTAACGTAGCTGTTTATGTTAAATTAGGGGACATAATTGTTTCCACTTCATCTCAGAAAAGACTGAATGATACACAGTGTTGTTGCCATACATCACCAGTTCTTGTTAGAATGCAACAGGTTTTTTGTAGACTATTAAAATAAAAAAACATTGCATAAGAAATATGAGTATTACCTTCATAGGCCTCCTAAAAACCTGATCTACAAGGCTTGTTAAAGCATTAAATCCTGGTGTCTTTTTCTGCTGTCTTCTGTGTCAACGTATCATAGTTAGGTAACAGTTTGTTGCAGTGGGGCATAATTAGCAATAGGCCTTGAAGATGTCGTACACTGTTAGTCAGCCTGACTTTCACTCTGTTATCTCCTCCCTGCTCCTAGCACTTAGATAGCCTCTGTGTCTGAGACTGTACATCTTCACTGTGTAGTTACAGGCTTTGCACTTTAAATATGAATTTGTATGGTGGACCCCGGGCGGTTGAAGACATTAGGACACCCTGTAAAGATGCTTATAACTGCTTGTTTTATTTATTTAGTAGTATGTACAGAAAACCTTTAAAACTAAAATATTAACCCATGTATGATGATTATTCTGTTTGTAAATGCTATGCCTAATGTTCATAACATAAGTAAGCTAATTATAGCTGGTAAATTAGTCCTGATCTGCAGTCAGGATGCAGCTGGTTGTCATTATAAAAACAATAAAAGAGGAATTGTTTCTGTTAGTTTTGAACAGAAATACCTTTAAAAAAAACTCTGCATCTCCCTGTCGTCTGACTAAGGGAAGCGTAGCACCCTTTGTTCAAAACAGGAACAATTTAAGTAACTATTTAAAAGTCATGAAGGTATATTATTACGTCGATATAGCTGAATACTAATAACTAATCCATGTTTGTATGTTAAAGTGACACATTTATACCACTAATTTGTTATTTTGTGTTTTTGCTTCAATTTATTTCAACATGACGTGAAGGCCAACTATTTGTTGGAGTTTACGGTAAAACACAGTGGAATCTCATTCGGGAAAATAATCGGACATTTTGCAAGGAATTGCATGAACCAGCTGTCTTTATTGTCAGTGGAATGATCAGCTTGTGTCTCCGCAAGGAAGGCTTGCTGAGGGTTTTTCTCCTCCTGTAGGCAGAGCATGTGAGGGCAGATGAAAGCTGCTTTGAGGATGTTGCCCACGAAGGGGAGGGACAGCTCTTCCTCCACCACCTTTCTCTTTCTGATCTTCATTTCCCCTCCCTTCTTCATCCCCATCGTTTTTTTCTAACTTCTCCTATTCTGCTGCCACTCTACCTCGCTATCTAACCTCACCTGCCTCTCCCCTCCCTCTGTTGTTTGCCTCACCAATTTTCCTTCCACATCCATCCCACTCGTCCCCCTCAATTGCTGCTGTCTCCGTGCCTGTTTTCATTTCAAACTGGTCTGCTATATATCCATATATATATATATATATATACATGTATATATATATATAGATTATCAAGTGTTATTCCCTACTCTCAGTCAAGCACGGTTGATTGGAAGTATATTAAAGTTTGGGATTATATGGATGTACGTCAACCTATTTACACAATTTTCTGCCACGGCAGTCACTTCATGCTTTGTGTAATCTGTGCAGGATTGTCGCCTTGAATGTATGCGTGTTTAAATATGCAAATGTATGCATGTGAAACACGGGGTTCAGGTGTGAGCCCAAAGCCATTTCAGGGAAAAATCCCCGTCAGTCACACCACATGGCACAGGTACGGTTAAAGAATGTTGTGCTTCTGTGGCTCTGTCACAAAGGACTTATGTCATAAAGTGTAGAAAGGGAAAAATAAACTAAACTAGAAGCTTTGAAAGTAGAGATATATACAATTCTCCTTAAAGTACAACACAAAAGAGACTTGATAAAGTCTGCTGCAGCACACTTGTTTTTTATCTTTTGAACTACTTGTGTAGTAGTAAAACAATATACTCTTCACATTTTCCGATATACAACGAGTTGAAAAAGTGTGTTGTGGTCCAATTTAGAGGCCGGACTTTTAATTTCTGAGCCAATTAAACCAAGGTTTTTTTTTCCCCATGGGTTTGAATGATAGGTCTGATGTATCCACCGCGGTCCGCCTTTTTAATTTTAGGCATTTGTATATATATTCTTTGATATTCAATGTACATAAGGAAACATAAGTTAGACTTAGGTTCAGGCGGTGGCAGCTGAAGAAGGCTATTGAACAGTACTGGCTGTCTTGTTTTTTGCGGGTTTGAACAGAGATTTGTATAGGACAGACCAAGACAAAGCTATGCATGATAGTGAAATTGAAAAAATAAAATAAAATTAAACATTATCTCTCCTGTAACCCACCTAAAAAAAAACAAAAACAAAAAAAACTTCCAGGACAATGAAACTATCACCATTCTTTACCATGCATATATGTTTGGTGACAGATTTACATATCCAAATATTTCTACATATTCATTAAACGGGAACCAGGTTTGTGTCCCAGAATTAAAAATGCCCAGCTCAAAGATAAGTTCACTCATGTTAACTACGTTAACAGATCACAACATGAGAACTTTGGGCATAATTTAGCACTTAAATCACAGTAATTTATCATATCTTGGAATATTGGTTTAGCCAGAATAGGGTACATGCCTTGTGACAACAAACCCATCGGATAGAACTAATTTGATGAAAAATGTAAATGACCAAAACATGTCACATGCAATAATTAGCTTTCAACACAACATCTCTATTGCTTTTATTTTGAAAGCAGTTTAAATTTTGTCCCTGCTTCCTGACAAACGTAACTGCCAAGCAGATGTTTTTGAAGCTTCACACCAATATCCCCTAAAATGTGTTGGTAGCGAACATTATTCACCATTCCTATTTTTGCCACCTGCCCTTTGATTTGGAAATGTTTAACCACAACAAAATAGCTAATAAATTTGTATTTAGTAGCACAAAACCTTCTGCTAACCATTTTGCAAGACTAATTTGCACCTTTTATTAATGAGTTTAAAAATTAATTACAGAATCATCATAGACTAAATCATTTTGAAGGGATTCATTTATTTGAGTTTTATACAAAACACCCATTGCCAGATACTTTTAGATTTAAAATGCCTACTTCACATTAAAACTATTTTACATTTACATGTTTTCAAGGGTTAGTGGGGGAAAATGAGGTGAAAAATTACCAAAACTATGAGGCTAAGGATTTAATTTATTCAAACCTTTCCACTATGTCAGCTGACTAAATCACCTTCCCTTAAGTAAAAACAGTCCGTCCTCACTTCTGCAGGGTACAGTGCAGCAGAACCAGGTGTGCATACACAATGAACCAGGCAAAGACTGGCACTCTCATAGATCTGACATGTAACTTTTATTATTTGTGCTAAGTTTAAACTGAGGAGGAAGTGCATTTAATCAGCAAGTCCTAACACCTCAGACATTTAGCTCCAGTCCTTCAGAGAAAACATCTCCATGATATAGCAAAGGTTCTTCTATCAGGACAATCATCAATATTCAGTTCAAGTTCCTTCAATAAAAAATCTTACCTGTAAGTCTTATTACTGCGACTAATACAATACCTATTTTGAAACACTTTGGAGCACAGCAATCATGATTTCTAAATCTCTTCTTTACCTTCATCCCATTTCACCTTCTGATTGAGTTCATAACCTTCCTCTGCTTTCTATACCCGCTTATATCTTGACAATTTTCTGCTTGATTGTAATTCACTGTTTGCTTTCCAGAGAACCCGTGAGGCTTGTTTACCATCAATTTATTTCACTTGTATTCCATATTTTACTCTGTGCATATTAGAGCAATTGTTTCCAAGCGCTTGCATGAGTCAATGTTTTCTTGGGTCCCGCTCTTGAGACTGTGCGTCGCTCAATACCCCAATTTATGTTTTAATTACAATGATCCAAGTTCACGTTGATCGAACGGAATTTTACAATCAGCCCCAGCAATCCCACCAGCAGGTATTTTTTTCAGATGAAATTCTACAATTTAAGCATGTAGTAAGGGTTTTTCTTGACCGTGTTTGTGATAATGATGATGGAGGCTAGTTTCCACATTTGCTGGCATTGCCAAACTTAAGTAAACTGAATTGAAACATCCGGAAGGCCATGGCTTTTATTGGGAGTAACATTTTACTTTAAATCAAGGCAAAATGTGGTACTTTCAAAATTTACTATATTTTATTTTTCAAAAATGATGCACTAAATTTCAGCTCTTTGATTGCTTGACAATATTTAGTTATAAATGTAGCAGTAAATTATTTGATTATTTGCCATCTGGACTGATTGCTTCACTCGGTGTGCCATATAAATGGATTCTGGCAATCCTGAAAACCATAAATTCTATTGACTCCTGTAATTAAGGAAAAATCAATGCATGCACTTGCTTTCAGTGCCTTCCTTGAGTGTACACTTGAATGTCCCAATCTCACTGCAGCCTCTTGATATGAAGACACGACACAAAAATACCTCAAAAGTATTTTTGTATAATATAGAACACTATAAGTATTAGCACCACCCAGTAAAGGTCTTTCAACAAAACAACAAACCTTAGAATAAATGAATCAAGGGAAGGCAAATCAAGGGAATGGGTGGCAAAGTGGAAAAGCTGGCAGCCACACACAAAGACAGAAAACTGGAGCTTTTCTCTCTCTGCTAATTACTGTAATTATTGACTATTTGGAATAGTCGGATTCTATTGCAGAAGTATAATCTTGTGATCAAAATTTAAGAAAAAAGATTCCAACTTTATTTGTTTACATCATTGATTGAAACTTATTGGTACCTTCAATAATGCCTGTAAAATTACTTTGAAGTTTTGTAATATCATTGAATGCATACAATGAGGTCTTGGTTCTCTGTTGTAAAAATATAAATAAATAGCACAAATGGTTCAACATTTTGCTGCTTCACCTAGTAAGTGTATTTCTAATTTGGCTGTTGACAAGTTGCACCGGATGCTTGTTATTAACCCTAGTGTTCCACACAAATAAAGAAATCTAAACGTAATCTCAATATTGTTTTAATGCACAAGAAATGTTCCTTATGAGAATAACTACATTTAGTAATATTTCTACATTTCACTATGTTTTAGTGAGAACTGTTGGGGACAGTATTTTTAAGTCTAAGCTCATTAATTCTTCCATAAACCAGTCTTGACTTGGTGCTCCTTGCAACATTTTTGACAATGGAGCCAAACAGATTATCAGAGAACTTGCCTATAAGCCAGAAAGAGCTTCACAAAGACCTTGAAACAATTTTCCATGAAAACTAGAATTAATTTCTAATATCTACTGCACAAGACTCCACTGTTGAAGGGTAAGCAAATTGAATCGCCATGAAGGTTTGCTTTAGAAAGGATTTTGAGAAAAACTGTCTCTGCCTGTTACTCGAGCATACGTTAACAGTGAAATATGGAGGTCAGAACATCATGGAATGGTGACATCAATCTGTGGGTGATATTTCAGTGTTTATATAATTATAGGAATTATACACGGAAAAACAGACTGAAATTGGAATTTTTAGGGTGAGGACAATTAACCTGATCAAAACTAAATAAAGAACTTGAATACCTTCATAGTAAGAAAAAAAAATAGACTGACTATCACCGAACTTTAATTTAACGAAAAAATTATACTAAATTGAAGTTAAGAGTGCATAGAAGACACCCTTGAAACTATGAAAGCAAATCGTTATCATATTTAAAATGCAAATGCATTTCATGAAATGCTTTTTTATTTCAAGAATTTGGCTGCATTATTTGACTCATGATTAAAACTAGTTATCAATAATCCTAATTGCATTTAAAGGAGAATATTTAACATTTAACCTCATGAAAATGAATGAGAAAGACATTTGAGATTTACTTTTCAAAATGTGCCTCAGCAAATAGTTACCAAAATTCAATTTGAAATGTAAAATTTGAAAATGAAATGCAGAAAGGCTTTTTCATTTTAAGAATGTGGCTGCATTATTTGACTCAAAAATAAAATTAGTTATCAATCATCCTATTTGCAATTGCATTTTCTTCTTCAAAACTGCACACTTGTCCCATAATCCAAAAGAAAACAAAGTTGAAATAGCTTTTTTCATTTTCGAGCTCTTCCTGCAAATTCCCGCCCATAACTCGCAATAAAAGCATACTGAGCGGCGGGCGGAGCAGAGTGACATCAGTAGCCGCTCTTCTTCATTTCCCTGCAGACTGAGCTACCCATCTTCTTCAGTAAGGGGCGCTGAGCACCTTACTGAAGACTTACATTGCAAACTTGCTGGCATATTGATTGAAATGCTTTTTGGCACGAAACCGGGTCTTTGGCATCACAAACTTTAAAGACAATTTGAGAAAGGACAGTTAAACGCAATGGTTTTTACATACAGGATAAATCTAAAACGTTTTAGACTTTTATGTTGCTAACTTAGGTTTTTGTAATATATATTAAATCAGTACTTTCCCGGGCTACTACAGTATTTGTTTAATTTTTATTTGATTTTTTTGGGTTATTGCTGACATTGGGTGTCATTTTTTGCCAAAAGGTCTAGTTGAAATATATTTCCTGAGAAAAAATATTTGTTCAATTTAATTTTTTTACAGCAATGTCAAAGCCCAATTTAGGCTGCTGTGAAATCAGTATAAAACCCTGAGGTTCTGAACTATTTCACCAAGAAAGATTATCATGGGCTCGACTCTTCCACTTTATTGCTAATACAGCACTAGTTTTTCATTGTTTGCCATTGGCAGATGCCCCCACCAGTAGCTGCTATTAGAAAACCATCAGGAAAAAATAGGACTCGTGGTGTGTTGCTGTCTGGTCTCTCCAGTTGATAGCTGTGCCTTTGACAGAAAATAAATTCTTCCCCACTGTGTGAAAACAACAGCTGGTGAAGACAACATGATGCGGAGTGGCTATGGCTGAGTGAGCCATCAAACCCCCATTTTGACAGCATTTTGGCAAAGTGGGTTTCACGAGATTCTGTCTCAGCCCGCTTGGCTTTTATGGTGTATGAATCAATAATGCACTGTGTTCTGCCTCGGGTGGCGTAACCATCCAACCCGTGTGGTAATGTGGAGTAATAAATTATGGTATATACAAGTTTTGTTTCGTAATCCTAAATTTTCGCAATGTTGAGAGGTAACACTGTATAGTGTAAAGTGTTCATATCCTGTTTTTCTTTTTTTCATCTTGTTCATGTTACAACCAATGAAGTCCAATATGATTTCTTGAAGTGTGTGTGTGTGTGTGTGTGTGTGTGTGTGTGTGTGTGTGTGTGTGTGTGCGTGCGTGCGTGCGTGCGTGCGTGCGTGCGTGCGTGCGTGCGTGCGTGTGTTTTGTTCTTGTTTTATAGATCAAGACAAAGTTGTGTATTATTGTATAGTTTAGGGGAAAATGACACATATCGTTTATGTTTTTTACGAAACGCCAGGTGTCAACTAAATATGTTGTAATTGTGATGTTTTGCCATGGAATAGCAACTGGATCTATCAATCTAGATTTTGATTGAAACATTGCAACGGATACATCTGGTTTGATCTAAACAATTTTGTTGTCTGTGCAGGATTTCTAGGGTCCAAATTTTAAAGGAAGCAGAAGCTCCACGCTGGTCAAAGTGTGGGGAATTTGGTTTTTCGGCTGTGGGGGTAGAGGCTTTGTGATGGTTATTGTGTTTATATTTACATGTTATATGTAAGCAAGATTTCCAAAATATGCACATATTTTTGCATATACACATCAAGAAATAAGTGTTTCCATCATAAGATAAAGAACAAATATGAAGCTCCAAGTAACTAAACTATAAATCAGAGGTTACCAGTTGATTGAAACTAAATTTTCCTGTCAAAAAACTGCTAAATTTTTTTAAATATGGCTTTAATTTATAGGTGTTTGCTCATTTTAACTCATTTTGAGAAAAAAAAAGGTTTTACCCTCCAGTTCTTAATAACTGATGGTTAATCAGAGGGTACTTTATTTATTTAGATACAATGCTATCATAGAAACTTAGAAATGGTTCCCGTTTCACACAAAATTTAAAAAACTAAACATGAAACCTCTCAATTTACTTAATTAACTAAACATAAGATGAATATTTTTTGCATTTTTTGGTCGTGGCAGATGGCCACTCGGTTGAGCCTGATACTCCCGGAGATTTCTTGTTGTTAATGGGGAATTATCCTTCAATGTCGCTTCGTGCATTCTCAGCATGAGGAATTGTTGTAGAGTCAGTGACACAATGCAAGCTTTCGTTCACTGTCTCTGCACATCAGTCAAGGGGATGTTTAATGCTGAAAGGTAATCTGGTGTGTTTCCTTAAACATGGAACTTTTTAAACTAATTTTAATAAAATCGAGGCTCATGACCAGGGGAAACAGAGCCTTTTTAATTACAGGTCGTAAGCTCTGGAACAATATAATGTTGTCTTCAAGGTCTGCTGGATCTCTGCTTGATTTTGTGACTCTCATGAAAACTCAGTTTGAAACAGGTCTATAACTCCAGAGAGCCGGATTATGAAACCAACCTTGGCTTTTTTGACTTCAGTGCTTATTCAATTGTTCTTTTGATTGTTGTTTTGTATTATTATTACAAGTATTAACTTGCTTTATTTTGATAAATCCTCTTAACCAATGATGATGATCAGTAATGAACTGACTTTAATGCACTTCTTGATAACATATATTAATTGGAATATATGTATAATTTAGATTAAATAATTTTACTGGTAAAGTCCCTTTCTTGTAATGTTTTGAAGTAACCTTTATTTTCCAAAGGGATAGAAAGTTTTAGAACTGTAATATTATCAGTTTTTGTTCGTTTTCTTCATATCATTTTTTTTATTTATTATTATTTCCTTCCACTGTTTAATAATGACCAGATCCAAGTTATTTTTCTACAGCTTCTTCACAGTTACTTATATTCTGTAAAGGCATACTCTATTGTTATCAAAAAGGTTTAATAACTAATTAATTAAATAACTTTGCATACATTTGCAAGACACCATAGGAGGCAAGCCTAAGATTTTTAAAGAAGGCAAATCAATTACAAGCTGCTATTAAGCCATGGAGGCTGACAAAAGAATAACCACCCAACACATCAGTCTTTCCCCAAGCTGCAGGACATTTCACCAAATATCCCACTCACAAGCTTTCAAAACAAACTGCGTTATCAAAGCTCAACAATCTTATCTTCAACTCCATCAGGGGCCGATTCCAGTCCAAACCAAGCAGCCATTCTCCTTCCCCTTATCCCCTCTGAAAAGCCCGGTGATTAGAAGTGGACTTTTAAGTCGACTATTGCAAAACCATCAACCCACCCATTCCCACCCGGACCTTGTTGAATCCTCAAAGCCCTGGCTACTTTAACAGCTTGAGGGGATCAGGCAATCTCTCTGCCTCGCTCTTCAAACTAGCGGCTTGGTGTGTTCCGCAGCGTTTGGTGTAATCTCTTTGGCTGTCGACAGATCTATCGAGGGGTCAGCTGTGATAAGAGTTGCTCAGGTGGAGATAGTGAAGGGGACAGAAGCTAAAACTGCTGTTGCAGATGGGGTTGAATAAAGAATTCACTATTTCAATTTGTAAATGAAGATGTAAAATATTTTATTTTGAAAGTGGATTAAAATACGAGCTATCATATATATCTTATTACGTTTCTCGGCCTTCAGAAGCCCAGCTCCACTTCCTAGTGTTAGGAGTTCATTTCCTCAGGCCTTGATGAAGCGCTGGTGGTCTTTGACGTTTATTTAGTGCTAGAAATCAATAATCAGTGCATTGAGAGCCCTCCAATAATTACACACAAATCCTGTTTAAAGCCAGATACAGCATCAGAAGTATCTTATCAGGGCTAAGGAAAGAAAAAAAAAACTGGGCTGTTGCTCAGTGTCCAAAATACCTATTATCAGATGAATGAAGAGCTTTTTATTTAAAAGATTAGGACTCCAGGGGTTTGCAGAAAGGGTGGATTAAAACACTGCTTAAAGTTCAGTATGAAGCTAGGTCAGTGAATGTTTAGAATGCCACGTCATCTGCTGGTGTTGATCCACCATGGTTTATGAAGACTACAGTCAAGGCAACCATCTACCAGGACATTTTTAAAGCCCTCCACGCCTCCTTTACCTGAGAAGCTGTATGGAAATGCGGCTTTCATTTTCTAGGAGAACTTGGTCCCTGTCCACACTCAAACATGATGTAAATCCCAAATAAAACCTAAGATGCACTATTAGACATTAGCAAAGTTATAGGCAGATGGCCTCCAAGTCATGCTGCAGTGATGCAGTAATCCATGTAAAAAAGAGTCCTAACCAAGTACTTAGTGCAAAAGATTGTCATTTACTATCTGTTAGGCGTACTTAACAAAAGTACAAGATATAAAGGCTTTAAATATTTCACTCTGTGGAATGATTCTATTAGAATTTCACTTTCTGTGATGCACGACTCTTTTTTTTTTTGCCTTTTTGGATTCTTTACCTGAACTAATTTAGTCCTTTTAGAATGAGAGAGTTGGTCTGCTATAAGTACAGCAAATGTTGTTAAAAAATATGACTATAGGTTTAGTATGGACAAACAAAACAAAACAAAAATTATGTAAAACCCAACAGGGTGAAAAGTGAAGAAAATAATTGGGGATGCAGCGATAACACTTTTTTCCAAAATGAGTAGTGTACGAGTACTTGCATTTGAGTACTCACCGACACTGATACAGAGTACTTACGCCATTACACATATAGTTACTTTGGATTTTTTTTACTTTTTCCACAGATATTGTTATATGAACAACATTCCGTATTATGTGCAAACATACAGTACAAACAAAGATTTTACAAAATTGTGAAATACTGAACTGAAATGCTTTTTTGCGGTACTGAGGACAGCGACTCAGTGTGGCGTGGTTTTTGTGCTGCCAGGTTTGCGGGCGCGGAGCTGTCTGGGGGAGCAATGGTTGTGGCTTGTGTGTGTGAATCTTAGGCACGCTCGCACATGGGTTCCTAAAATGGTGTAAAAGTAAACACTAGACATAAATAGTGGGAAAAATGAGAAGGGCAAAAGGTCATATGAAACTGAAGAGCTCTTGTATCAATTTTAGGGATCCAACTAAACATCAAGGAGGCAAATCAGAGACTATTAGTTACAGTCTTTCACACATATGCGCAAATGTGTTTGCCATGCGAAAGGACCCCTCAAAATTCACAGACATCTTCATGCACTTTTTTTTGTTTTTTGTTTGTCCTCATGCACACATGCTGAAAAACAGCATAGTAGGCAGTGACACAAAGCTAATGCCTTGTCACACAGGCTGTCTGCAGATTAGCCAGTGGATTACACCCGAGCCATTAGATGTGCACAGAGCGAAAGGCCACAAACATTGCATAGAGAGGCAGAGAGTGCGGCAGAGGAAGGAGCATGGCAATGTATGAAAATTATAGCAAAACAAGCCTTGCTACAAGCAGAAGGTGCCAAAATAGCTAATTTTGGGAGTAACTCAGAAGACAGAATTGTGAAAAGACTTATAATCATCTATAGGGCGAGATGCATGGATTAGAAAAAGGACAAGAAAATTTGCTGTAAAAGCAGTGGTTGTCAGGTAATCAAAGAGACAGGTAATAACAATGGTAAACAAAGAGAAAGTGTAAGAGAGGAGAACCGCGGGAGAAGGAGAGTTGTCTCCGGGCACTTTAGGTAAAGAGAGATTTCAATGGAATGAATCAGTCATTCGCTGTTTGTTGTACTGACAGTTAAATGACACAGGGATGATTTTACATTATTCCCACTGTGATTTTTGTTTCTTTTATTTGCAGCGGGACAAACTTAAATACGGGTTATATATTCGCAGAATTTTCACCACCACCTAATCCTCAAACCTCATGCAGAGGAGGAACTACTTCTAAAATTGTTCTGTCAAGTAGGTTAATATTGTGTGTCTTTTCATACTCATTCTGAAAGAATTAGGACACTTTACACCCACACGTGTTTCCGAACACATTGCTATTCCATATCAGCTTTAACATCACAGGAGTTCGCAGGAGTTAGGAACCACGAGGGTACGAAAGTAGGTGAAATCAACAAAATATTTAAGACCCCCTTCTAAAAATGTATAATTGTCTATTTTAATAGTTCAACACCAAATATACCTTAAGAAGTCCCACGTACTTCTGCTCCTGAAACTACAGGCAATCAGTGCCAAGGAAATGAATGGCACTCCTGAATCGGCTGCTTTACAAATGCTAGCCAAAGAGTAGCATAGTTTCAGGTTTTTAGATATCCTTAGAACTTTGTTTAACCTTCAGGCATTTAGTAAGGTGTGCTTCTGACTTTTGAAGTAAAAATGACCACCATGGTGATGTCTAAAGACATGTCTGTCTGGGCCTTTTCAGGAAAAAAAGTTTATTGAAAGAAAGAACAGTGGTAAGCGAACTAATTCTTCAACTTCAATTAGTTCTTCTAACTTCAGGTAGATAGTACATTTAAGACCATTAAGAATGTCTGTCTGTGTTTGTCAAATGAAATACTTCCCTCCACCACAAAAACACATTCTCTATTGAATCCAGCAACACATACATTTTTAAGTTTTGTTAGTTGCTATATTGCACCGTAATGATGTATATTATGGTCCTTATTATGCCTGAACATGTGTCCTTTCAGCAACCTGGAAATGTCGTGTAAGTCTCTCAGTTGCTAAAACGTTTGGTTTATAAGTTAGAAGTACAAAAAAAGTAACTAGTTTTGACTTGTTTTTGCACAGGTAGAGTTTTTGTTTTCCCAAAGCCCATTCAAGATCTAAAAAAAAAAAAAAAGAAAAAAAGTTTCTCTTTGGGGCCTGATTTTGAGTTGGCAATTACACAAGATTGGAAGGGGAGGCGCTATTTGGAAGAATTCAAGTGGGCTAATGTTAAAGTTTGACTTTAATGTAAGATGAAGGTTGTGCTGATGTTCGCTTAGGGCTGAATGGCAGGCTGAGCTCACATAGGTGTGTAAACTGTTGCTATAGTCGGTATCCAGGTGCCCCCAGCGGTATTTTTACCTATTATTCTTGGGAACAGTACTTAGACATGAGCTTGCATGTTCTATGTTCTAAGTTTTAAACCTTCAACCTCTGTTCTTCTCTTTGCTTTCTTGGAGCTGATTCTTGCCTTTAGAATTTTATTGTGGGCTTTCCACTTATGATTTAAGTGCAGTTTATTGTACTGATAGTACATTAAGGTAATAAAAAGAGGGGGCAAGGGGATTAAAACAAATTTAGAAGTTGGGATAAAAGCAGGGATAAAAAAAATTGTATTCAACTGATAAGCAGAATCCAAAAGCCATGACTTTAGAAAGAAGAAAAGATGTTCAACACAAAACTAATGATGAAACAAATGCGACATCCACTGCACCTACTATGTATTTTGTTTTGCCTTCAAGCCCCACCTTTTGTACTAACACTTAAACCTGCACATGTGAATCTTTGCACATGCAGGCATCAGTGCATAGTTGGGCATGCAGATAGGCATCTTGGGGCTTAAGTAAACAACAGAAATGACACTTGAGTTTTGCCATTTGTCATTTACAGAGGTGTTTTTTGCACAGGCCTTTCCTTCCAGGTGCCCCATACTCATATTGCCTTTGTTGAAGTCCTTCACCTCCAGAACTCTTACCTTTTAATACGTTAGATACTGATATGCAGAAACATCCATCCATCCATCCATCCACAATGTTCTGTTAAAAAAAAATTTAAATAAAAGGTTAATTCTAAAATGTTAAAGAGAGACAAGTTACAGAAACATTTAAAGCTCTTTTTGGGAACCAACCTGTATTGAAGGTTTTTAAAAAAATATTTTTTTATAATATACAAGCCTCAAATGTATATAATATACATTTGAGGCTTAAAATGCTACCTTCTATCTGTCCAACTATGTTTTATGTGGTATTTTAGATGGGGCAGGGTTAGGGTCTACACATCAATGACTCACCTGCTCAGTTTAGCAGCCTTGGTCTGCCTAAATATTTAGGAGTCAAGTGATTAACAGAAAATTATCAGGTATTGCTGTAAAAAATTTGTACGAAAGCAATCAAAGACCTGACTGCTTTGAATAACTGATTGATCACTTACACCTTTTGCATTGAGTCTACTGAGAAAAACCAAGCCTAATTGATTAGCAACTTGTATTACACGCCAATGCTTGGAATGAGGAAACACTCAACAGCATCGCTAAATAGATGCTGAAGATGTCCTCACATGGTGCTGCCACAGTCGGTTTTTAGGTTGGCTTTCATCTACATGAAGATTTCACGGTTTAGGGTTTCCTACAACATTCGAACACTCTAGTGTGTAGCTTCTTCTTCATAACGCTTTTCTCTAAAAAAAATCCTAAAGGTTGTGAACACATTTGCACAAAGACAATGCACATATAAAACGAAAGAAGGAGGTCAGAAGATAAGCCAAAGTGTTGGGAAGTAAATGAAAAAAAGAATCCACCTCATGTGGGAGCCATTCTACCATTTAAACCCAAAACTGGGCCCAGATCTAAGTCAAGGGGCTGCTTTGGATTGGGAAAACAAAAAAAAGGGGGGGCGGCTAATTTCCTTTGTAATTTTATGGGCATTTAATTTGAAAAAATTAAGATATTACAGCACAGTGAATTCACTGCAGAGAGTGACAGCTGGGAGCAATCCCATAAACCCCTGAGCCATGAACGAGACACCTTGCTACTCATCTTTTTATTTTTTTGTGTGTGCTTTGCCTACGCTCCCTCCTCCGCCGCCTTTATCTCCTAACGTTTATTTCATTTAAGCAGTTCAAGTAAGACTCTGCCATCGGAGGTGAGTGTGCAGAAATCTCACCACTATCCGCCATTACTTTAGCAGCTCATAAAGGTACCGGTTGGCTGATGATAGAAGTCCTAATTTCTCAAGACTTAACGGTGGAAGTGAGCACATAGGATGTTTACCTTCTGGGCAGTTTTCATTGCATTACTGGGTTTATGGCAGTGGCTGCGTGACTCATGTTTTGGCAATAAATAAATAGGATGAAGGCTAACTACAGAGGGCAGCAAATAGTAAGAAAAAGGTATTGCTTCCCAACAAGTCAGCACACATGTGAATAAATCATTTACTTCACAGCAGAAACTAAAAAGGACTGCCATGTCCTATACTGAAGAAACTCCAGCACCCTCTGACTTTGAACCTTAGCTCACTTTGTCACTCACCAATTCAGCTCCTCCTCCTACTCCCACCTTCCACGCTGGCAAAGAAGGGCGCCAGAAGTGTGAAATTGATGAAGGTGTGCTTGTGAATTACACAGCATATTGCAGCTGGTCAGAGTGGCAGGGACTTTGCGAGTGTGTGTTTTGGTGTGGAGGGAGGCTGGTGACAGGCAGGAGTGGCAAAAAAAACCTTTTCATGAACACTGATCTGAAAAATTGAGGACCCAGTGCAAACAATGGTTGTGCAAACAATCGGCTACGGTGAGAAGCTTCTCGTAAATGCCTGGTGTCCTAATGCGCTTAAAAAGAGACAGAAAGGGGGGAAGAAATGGGAGGATGGGGGAGTGATGTGTGCAGGAGCTGGGTATGAAGCCTAATTATTTCTGAAAAGTTTTGCTTGTAGGAATGAAACGTCTGCAGAGTTTAAAGTTTTGTGACTTGTAGTGGACATCATCTCTCCTCTTCCATTTTTAACATTTTGATGTGAAGCTTGTCTTGCAGCATTGTTTAATTGGTTTCTTTGGGTTTAAGTGGGTTTTGTTGGTCGCCGGTTGCACAGGGCAACAAGTTGGTCTTCTTTGAGAGGGACTGTACAAAAATTAACTAAAGTCTGTTTAGAATTAAGAGGCGGTGTAAGGGTGTTGCGACTTTACTATTGTCTCGATTATTTTGGTAGAATCTAAACAAAGACGGGGGGCAATATTTGAAGTTAAAGTTACATGTTTTAAACCTTCATGATACTTTCTAGTATTTTTAGTTACTGGATTTTTTTTCAGGAACTAATTCACTGAAATCTACAAGGAATGGCGTAACATAAGAAACCTTTTGGGGTACAAATAAGAAAGTTAAGGAAGTCATTGGGTTACTGAGCTGGAACTAACAGGGTAACTTTCAAAGAAACTACCAGAATATGTCTGGACTAATTTGAGGAACTTCCAGGTTTAGTGAAACTAGCAGGGAGTGTCACAGGTTTAAGGGGTAATTTTGGTTTCTCCAAGCTAGTTTTAAATAGGCCTATATTTTTTTTTTTTACATACACTTTTCAGAACCTACTATGTATTTTTCAAAAGGCAATAGACCTCCACTAATCTGCAAAAAAATCCAATAATTGGATGCCAGAACTGTGAATCATCTTTTATTTATATAATTTCCTAAAAATCTTACTTTTAGCTTTATACTTGTACTTCATCTATTCATTTGTTGGCAGCTCTAAAACTTAACACAGAAGTAAAAGCTGCTTATGCAAAGTTTGGGGCCAGGCTCTCCCTTTTCGGCCTCATGTCGGAATTTACAGACATTTTTTTTAAATCATTGCAAATAAATATAAGACATTTATGTCATGCTCGCTGATAAATTCTGAGAACTTATTCCGCTGTGGCAAACTTTTGTGATGGGAGAGGCTGCTGTTGGGATATTCATACATCCTCAGCAACAAGCAGGCAGAGAGTCTGCTCATTGTGTTTAGATAATTTGTGTTTGAATGGAAACAGCCAGTACTATACCTCAAAAGCAGAGCAATCAGTGCATCAGCACAGTATCCATGGTGATGACTGTTTGGCCCTTATTCCCTTCTTAATAGGTAGCACTCTCCGCTGCTGCAAAAGGGACTTCATGCTGATTGAACAGTGGCGAGGGGCAAATGTGTCTGGATTGATTTGTGAAAAGGGCCTTTCTCATCCTCTCTGATCTGTTCACTTTCAGTCTCCGGACAAACTGCACCACCCATGCGTCAGAAATGCTCGCTCGAATTGTTTAGGTGGACAGATGTCCTGAATCAGGTTCTGTAGAGTAACTCTGTCAGGCTAGAGTTGATTCAATCTGTCTAAACCTTCTCCCCTCATTGCCTTTCTCTTTTTGTCTCAGCGTGCTACCACGGCTGCTCATTGGCATCCCAGTTGATCTCTTAATGGACCTAATTGCTTTTCACCTCATTGCACCCCTTTTGGCTTGCACTGAACTAAATCAAACTAAAAGTCCCACACACAAGCCTCGTCTTAAATTGGATTCTGCTTGACACCACAATCAAGATGAACATGTCATGATTCAGAAGTTACAGGAAAGATGGTCAACTATTCAGCTGTTGTCATGCGATGTGACAGACGAAAGTTTTCAGGCAACCAGCTAGGTTTACACCTGCATGCGGCAGCATCTGGCTATATTCTACACTGCGTTTGGACGTCTCTCCTGCAGCCACACATTGTGACATTCTAAATTATGAATTCTCAAGAATAAACAAGTACGTGTCAGAATTGGTGACATGTGAGGCATTTTCTAAATCTCATAAAAGCCAATCAAACCCAAAATACAGGCTGCCAGAGACCTAATGAAGCTGTCGACGCCAACAGAAAGACATAATAGATGATCACTGGTCCCTCAGGTTTTAGTTTGCTTACTCTAACAATCCAGAGTCGCCTTGTGTCTTGAAGAATTATGCATTTTTCCCCTTAAGCAGGACCTGGTTGGGAAATACCAGAGGCACTTAGAGCATTCCTGTCAAAGATACCTGTTGGTGAAGTTATATCAAACCTGATCAGGTCACACCTGCACACCGTGTGAATGTATAACATTATGACTGTCAATGACACCTTTAGCCATTCACGAAAATTCAATGTTATTTTCACAGGAAGAAAATAAGTTTCCATCAGGGTTTTGCAACTTGCTAAAAAAAGCAGACGTCTATAAGAGACGTGGCTTTAGTTGTAGCGAAAGAGTCACAGCTGGACCTTCCACAATGGCTTTTAATTACTTTGGCAAAAACTGATAAAAAATGTGTAATGGAGATTTTACAGAAATAATAATAGTAATAATAATAATAACAGCATGTTTTACCAGTGATTTGTGGAATAATTTAATTGATTTAATTTAATTAAGCTTTTTCTCATTTAAAAAGTCAGGTAATTTTTCACTCTAAAGTTTTAATTAGCTGGAATAGGAGCAAAAAGATCTCCTTGCATTGTAAAACGTTGCAGAACATAGGATTAGGTCCAAATGTCACAAACACCAAAGTATGATTTAAATAACAAAACTATAGTACATTACTCTATGATTTTAGGCCAAAAAGAAACTAAATTGGAAAAATGTGTCCTCATACAGGCAAGGAGAGTTTCCTTTATATCAAACAAGTGTTTTCAAATATCTCTGCAATGTATAACCATCACGTTCATATATGATTAGTGTACGTCTTTTAGGATCAGATGCCGTTGCAGCTCTTTAAAACAGTTGACTGGCCCTCTGGTTGAAAGCCCTAATTCGGCATTACTACTCTGACAGGGCTTTAGAATAATTTGTCTAACCCATCACTCTCAATGTTTCTGTTTATACTGTTCTGTTTATAGAGTGTTTTTATTTTTCTGAATCTGCTAAAATAAACATCCCAACCACATCATGCCCCTAGCATCATGTTTAAATGTAGGAATGTTTTTTTTTAGGGATATTTCCCCGATTACGGTTTAAACAGAAAAAGCATAAAGATAGAATTTCTTCGAAATATGTTTTCGAAGGCACTGCACGTAAAACTAACAGACTAAATCTTCTTTTGGAGTCAAGACTTCTATTTGACTTAATAGCTGAATAATCGCAGCAGGTTCTCACTTGCAGAACCATTCTAGGTTTAGGAAATTATCCAGGAGAGTGATTTGAAGGGATAAAAGGGGGTTAACCTAATACTCTGTCTTCACAAAAAGATGAGCATGTTTGGTTTGGGGTGATTTTTAAAAATGAATATGCTGCCTTCAGGTACTGTATGTGGGTCAGTAAGTAATACGATATACATCGATATAATGGGTGAATCTGGTGACTGTGTGAAGGTCTGTCTGGCGTCTGACCACTATTTCTTTTCAATCTTATACATAGTAATGGCAATCAGTCTCACGCTAACACGATACAAGTAAAATCTTGTTTTGTCTGCACTTTGAGGTGGTGAAGACTTCCAGTTCTGGCTAAGTGTTAATTTCTCATTAAAGCATGACTGCCTGTTTGACCATTAATCATACTGTACAGAATTCAAGGAAAGGGGGAAATATTGGATGTCTCATCCAGAAGCTCGCATTTGATGTTGGCCTGTATATATATATATATATATATATATATATATATATTTTGTGCCTTGGAGATATATCTAAGATCACCTTGGTATTTGTTGCACTGAACACCCCTCTCTTATCCTTCCTTTAATTGCTTGGGCAACAGCCATAAACAAGTCAATCTCCATCCGTCTCAACACCTTGGATTAGATTTATCCTCTTAAAATAGATTGTTATCCCAAGGAGCATGAGTTTCGCTTGATGGGGGAAATTAATTTTACAATGACTGGTTTACTTGATCAGGGTTAGGGAGGGGAGGCAATAGGCGATAAATGCATCAGCTATGATGTGAAAGTAGTAATTTGTGTTTTTTTGAATCAGATAAGTTGCCTTTCTTTTTTGTTACTACACACAGCGTTGTCTTTGGGTCACGGAGTCGAGAGTAATGACTTGACTGACAGTCATTTGTAAAGTGCCAGGAACTTGTCATGGGTGAGAAGATGTGCACCCCGGGCGATAGGAATATTGACAGTGAAGCATATTGTATTTTTTTTTCTCTTCTGTCTTTGCAACTAAAAGTTAGGTGGTCCCTTTTTTATCCAGACTTAAAAAGAGGCTGAATGGCTACGCCTGGACCACAACTTGTCAAGAAAGAAAGAATGCAACTTTGCAAAGTTGTTGTCCCGGGCTTACACCCATGCAGCAGTTATTGGCATGACTTACAAAAGAAACCAACATCCAGTCTGTTGAGCAATCAAATCCAGTCTGAGCCTGTGGTAGCCTTTACTGTAGATTCAGGTGACTAGTATTACAGAGCACCTACTTAAGCAGTCTAAAATTGAGCTGTTTTGCTTAGAGCTATGAAGATTATTCGCAGGACCTGGGCTTTCTTTTAATCTCATAAAGTGCTTTTGATTAGAGTTTTGTTGAGTTTCTGATGTTCTTACAAAGTTTTTCTCTGGAGTTTCGCTGCTTTTCTTTCCCTTTTGAGACTTCATTCAATTACCTGTGAACTATAAATTATTCAGCCAAGGGGTAGTTTAATTTCAACATATAACATTCAGTTTAGCAAGAAAATAATTCTTAACTGTTTTTAGTCCTTTTTTACAATTATGTTAGTTATATATACAAAAGTACCTAATAAATGCAGACGGACTAAAATTAGTGTTTCACCAACAGAAAGGTGATTTACAAAGATCGTGTAGATTAAAAACCCAATACCTAAATTACCACTTACCTAATTATCAGTTATTCCTAGCACCACCATAGACTGAAAGAAGTGCAACAGAACTGTTTATGTTTGTATTTTTTGCTAATAACAGACAAAACCACTTTAATCTATTGGCATAGGAATGTTGATTCAATTGGAGTTTCGAGTGGAAAGTTGGAGGTGTCATTTACAACATGGCAGCCTTGCACACACAAAAAAAAACCCCAAAAAAAAAAAAACGTTGCCACAGTTAAAAAATTGTTCATTTGGAGTACTGTTGGACTACTATTTCTATTTTATTATATATTTCACGAACTTTACAGGTTTTAAAGGTACAAAATACAGAGTTCAACAGTGTTATTAGCTTGTGTTGTGAACCATAGTTAGCTAAGTAATTGAGCATCTTAGTTATCCAATCCCACTGATATTCCAATATGAAATGGAACACAGGTACATTGACCTTGATCAGATTTCCACACACAATTTTCATCTTTTTCAGATTAAATACAATATTCCCTGGGAAACTTGTAAGGAAGCAAGAACAAGGTTTCTTTCCTCCAGTATATATATATATATTAGGGATGCTGATACCGACACTGGTATGTGGTATCGGTCCGATACCGGGCGTAGGTACTCTACTCGTACTCATAAAATTACCACCGATACCACGACATCGATACCACCCACGGCGCTACTATTGGGCCTGGTAGGGCTTCCAAATACACAAAGTCGATTCATACTCTCAGACTCATTAACATTTCAGCAGAGCCGCGAGCGCAGGCACAGAGCCGAGCGCGAGCAGTTTGTCAGAGTTGAGTGGACGCCCGAGGAACCCACGAGCGAGCGCGCCTGAGATTCACACACGCCCACAACCATTGCTCCCCCAGACAGCTCCGCGCCCGCAAACCTGGCGACACAAAAACCACGCTACACTGAGTCGCTGTCCTCAGTACCGCAAAAAAGCATTTCAGTTCAGTATTTCACAATTTTTTTAAATTTGCGTTTGTACTGTATGTTTGCACATAATAGGGAATGTTGTTCAAATAACAATATTTGTGGAAAAAGTAAAAAAAATTCAAATTGACTATATGTGTAATGGCGTAAGTACTCGGTATCGGTATCGGTGAGTATTCAAATGCAAGTACTCGTACAATACTCATTTTGGAAAAAGTGGTATCGCTGCATCCCTAATATAAATATATATATATATATATATATATATATATATATATATATATATTATGATTACTTATTAGCAAAATCTATTTTGAGCTTTTGTAAGTGCAACCCATTTATCAACATTTCAGAACCAACCACTAAAGGACCATGATGGATCGTGCAAGTCTTGTACTCATCTCCTTCCCTCCCTTATTTAACAGTATACATCACTTTATCATGCTGTGCTCTAAGGTTTATTGTAAAGACAGCTGCTGAAATTTAAAGAAAATCGTTGAGGAACCTTTACGAACCCCTAGAGAACTGCCGTACAAGATTAAGGGATTACAAATGAGCAGCTTTTAAACACCAAGTAATAAAATTATGATTATAATAGCAGGCATTCTCTTTCGCTCTCTTTTTAATTAAATTGTAACTCATTTTAGGGTTATACACAAAGTTTACCTTATGTATCAGTAACATGATGTTGTAACAAAAAATTTGGTGTAGACTTTTAATTGTAAAAGGGTTTACCTTTATTAACGTTCTTGGCACTTGGAACTTTTTTTTAAGTTTTATTTTATTCTTTTATTATTTTTCAATTTGAGACTTAACGTCAACACTAATCTATCTTGCTTCAAACTCTTCTACTGTTTTTCCAATTGCCAAGCACTAACAGATCCAAACTAGAATAAATCTTGGTGGAGACTCTGACCACATTAAAATATAAATTTGCTTAGCATATAGGTGGTATTTAAAAACAATGTTGGCATAATATTGTGAAAAATTAGGATAATTTAGAAGTTTTTGTTTACTTTAACCTCTGATTTTAAAAAGATTTATTGAAGTTCTTGCTTTAACATTCTAACACGTCACACGGCGTAGAAATTAGTCACATATTCATACCCCAATTCTTGTTTACTCGAGCGGTAAAAGCTAATTGTTTTAAAGTAATAACACTGACTGACCTTATTATTGAAAAAAAAAATGAATTTAAACAATAGTTCAACCAATTACCTTTGTTCTTTTCCTGTCTTTTGAAAAAAATAGAACAAAAAAAGTGAGCTGGAAAAAGAAAGAAATTAACAGTTTCAGAGAAGTGCGAAAATATGGCGCTAATTAGTTCTGTGAAGTCAGAATAATCTCCAAAGACTGGCTGTGTGGGCGGGTACATGGGGAAACATACATCAAAAGATTTGCCTACATTATTCATCCACAGCAAATGCATATTGATAACCTTTAGCATCTGTTGGCACATTTGAATCATGTCTACATAGTGTTTGTCAGTCGGGGCCACACTTTGCATGACGTTACAAGTTTGTTTAAACGTAAACATGCAGAATAACGAATGCAAAAAAAAACACAACTTCCCTACACTGTACCGGCCAACTGTCAGAGCTCTACAGCATATCAAAGATCAAAACCATCCATTCATAAGAAAAACCCAAATAGCTCTGCCTCCAAAAGTAATCTTTAGGTAAATATGGAACCTTATAAATATTTCCAGCCTATAAGAAGCGGCTTCAGTCCTTGTGGTGAGTTTTGGGTCTACTTCAGGGTTTTTCTTCTTGGCCATGTCAGACAAAAAGATACATACAGTACGGTTATATTTTTGCAGACAATTACAGAACACTATATTTCATTTAGCTATGACGTTAGCCAATGCAAGCAAGAAATGAAAGTTCTTGACCAATCCAAACGCAAGATAAAACCAAAGCTACAAATTATAGAAAGGGACTATCTGCGGGTCAATCAGGGGTGAGTTCATTTGAGTCGCTTGGGTAGGGGAATTTCATTCATTGGTTTATTTTACATACATCTAGTAATTACATTGATTGTTTTCAGAAAGCTCTTTCAAAAATCACAGTGTCTTCAGTCTGCAGGCTTAAATGAATCTGAATATTTTCCACAGAGCCGCTGTTGTGAACTATCTATCTCTGATCGAGAGTTCCCAGTACCACAGGTAAAGGGCAATAGTTCAAAAAACAGTAATTCCATTAGTATCTTCATTGTTCATTGTTACAAAAACCTAAACATTTATCCTGCTCCATGAAACAGCTTGTGCAGACTATCGAATTCTGCCCTCAGAAAATACAGCTGGTGTACGTTGCAGTCATAAATCCCAATCAGAGTTTCTCAAACAGATACCTGGCATAGCTTATGCTGTGTGAGATCCCCTGCCCTTAGAAGTCTGTCAAAGTTCCTCATATTTGGAAGATACTTGATATTTGTGTCTTCGGGCCTGTGTTGTTCATCAAGGGGTTTGAGTAGCTGCCATAAAACAAACAACACAATAGGTCATACGCGTCTGTCTCCCAAGGCCGTTGTTGTCAGGTTTTCCCAAATAACACAAAAGATTATCCAGAAAACTATCAAGACGTGTCATACAGAGCTCCATCATCTCAAGCATTCTTCAACAATATGTCTGTTTAATGTTCAGGATGTGTGTAAATCCCATTTAGTTTTAGGAAATTGCATTAAATGCTGAGCGACCACAAGCGAGAATATGGGTTTCCAGCTCGACTAGCTGACCTTGATGTACACAGTGGAAAACGTTTCTAATATCTAAAAAGCAATGCTATTGATGGAATGAGTAAAACGGTGGATAAAATGCCTCCTGAACAGACAAGCACACACATTTACGCTCAGCCTGACAACATAATCAATAAACTGTCCCTGCAGGGCTTTTCAATGCAGCCGTCACTGATGGGTTTATGGTGACCTTAATGTGGTAGATGGCGTTTTTAATGGAGTGGCACCCGTCTGATCATTGGAAGTCTATGTGTACCAGCTTCAGCATGTGGAATTTTCAGGGGAAAAAAACTGTTAACCTCTAACTTATAAACAAACATGTTACAGGCGGGGGTTTTTTTTTTGGG
>JAVLVB010001277.1:1674149-1693214 GCA_032876305.1 Orestias chungarensis
GGTTGTTTACACTGGTGAATAAAAATAAAATACAAAAGAATAGAAAACAATAGTAATATCTTTTTATTAGTCCAACAGTGGGGAGATCCTGATGAACCAGTAGAAAGTTATATGTAAATGGAAAAATGCATATTCAATTAATATATAAAATTAAAAATAGGAATACAAAGTTATACATTTAGGAGAGTGATATTATATAGTTGGTAAAAATAGCAGACTTAAATCAAAATCAAATTTGTAAAGAAGTTGAAGATTAAAAAAAGAAAAGTAGCAACAGACTATTTACAAGAAATTTTAACAAAGTCCTGACATGTCTGGTGTGTTTCTTGGTGTTCATGATACAGTTCATTTATTAATTTTCCCCAAACCAAATGCCCGTCAAAGAACAACTAGATTTTACTGAGTTCAGATAAACAAGACAGAGCGGCTTGTCATTAACCAGTTATGTACCTAAAAAAAACAAAAACATTTATTATTATTGTTCATAACTAAAGTTCATAAATTAAAAAAATGTATAGCCCTAACTGATGCCTTTTCTACAATGTCCTACTATGAGTACCAGGAATGTGATGTTTATGGTGCATATTTAGAATTTAAAAGTTAAGCTGCAGGATCCTCTCAAGGCTGTGGTTACTCATCGTCAATCTTCTAACCTGATCCGTACCGCAAATTTCTTCCTTCCACCCAACTTTCTATGTGTAACCTATAACTTGTTTACAATATTTGTGTTGCATTGTATAATATATGTGCATAACATCGGAATACAACTTTCTAAGTTGCAAAAACAATTGAACATATTCAAAATAGTACTAATAGTAAAGATTTACCTGTTTGATGATGAAAGAAAAAAAAAAGATAATTGAAGGGGAAAAAACATCTGTAACTTCAATCATATTTTAACTAAATCAGCAACCTTTAACAATGCATATACCTTCCTAGGTGTAAGGTTAATTTATTTTTTCCTTATTTTCAAATCGTTGAATGAACTTAGGTTGTAATTTCTCCACAATCTAACATTTACCACTTAATGTTCCAGATTTTAGAGATCTAGTCAAATAACATTAAAAGGACCGCAGTCGTCTAAAATGTGATCACATTCAAATCAGGTTTCAGACAAAACATTTTGGTTTAAATCTAAACAGAAAATACAGAATTCTGAGGCAGCTGTGTTTTATTTGGGGGCATCAAACTAAGGCAATTGCACGCCACACTATTCAGATTTGTTACCGCTGAAGAAAAACTAGTTATAGTAACTGGACTTTACTTATATTGCACTTTTCTAATCAAACTACTCAATTGTAGCGTTTTACACTGAAGCCACATTTAAATGCATCAGAAGGCAACTAGGGGTTAAGTGCCTTGCCCAGGGGCACATTGGCATGAGCAGCTGGAATTGAACCTGCAACCTGGCTGGTTGCAAGACAACTACGGGATGCGACTATTTTCTGTCCCTCAATGACTATTATCATTAGGTCAGACCTATTCAGGTACAAGTGGGGAAATTCCTACAGGAGTCACTGGCGGTGGCTCGCACACGTCAAACACTCACGCGCACGTTGCAGAGAACGAGAAGGAGAGAGAGAGAGAGAGAGAGGGAGAGAGGGAGGGAGGCAGGCAGGCGGGCAGTCACCGCTGCTCTCCAAACACAAGCACTGTCTCGCCACGTCCAGCACAGAGCAGAGCTGACACAGCGACAGCCTCCAGCGAAGGGAGGGAGGCAGGCGAGATTTCCAGCGCGGAGGAAAAAAAGCAAGAAGAACAAGAACAAAAAAGAACCTTAAAGCGGATTCTTTATATCTCTATCCTTTCATTTTTCTTTTTTTTTTCTCTATTATTGTTTTTTTTTTTTTTTTGTGGCTTTTTATACCACTCGCGTTACTGGATGTTAAACAAGAGCAACAACAAACAAACAAAAAACTCTTTAAACAAACAAACAAACAAGCGACGAACAAGCAAAACTATAACTAAATAAAAACAATTTCAAACCACAACCAGAAGAACAACAGAAGGAGCGGAGAGCAAGTTGTAAAGTGAGCGCAGAATGGTGCTGAGGTAAGGAAGGAGACGCGCGTGAATGCTGCAGTGGTCTCAGGTGTGTGCGCGTCTGTCCGCTCCTCTGACCAATCACCCGGTTCGGTCCAAATCACTCATCCTCATTTTTGTTCCAATGCATGCAACTGTTTGTCTTCGGGTAATGTCATCAAAGCAACAACAACACGTCGGAGATAGACCCCGTGTTGTTTTGAGAGCTGTCACGCACGTACGCGGTTCACGCACCGCGTCCTTTTAAAGTCGCACCAGATTCTCTTCCTGTAATGCGGCTGGATTGTGAGGAATTTATTTTTCAAAGCGCATTCCTTGCAACTCTCCAGAGATTCCCTACGACCAAAATAGAGGAGAGAAGAAAAAAAAAAAAACCCCAGAGATGAGTTATTATAGAACGCGGTTTATTTTTGTTTTGGCTGTGGATGGGATGTGGAGAAGTGGGGGGGTAGTTTAAGTTAATACTCCTCATTGCCAAGTGAATTTCTTCTGTCGATCAGGTGAAAGTAAAGCTTTGTTTTCTTTCTGTCGTTTTTTTTTAATTCCTATAGAGCACCTGTGCTCAGTGCGCCTGTTGAGCCACTAGGGGACTCAGTCTTCCTAGTCGGGGATGGAGCTGCCACAAGTCCTCACATATGGTCGCAATATGAGCAGAACCAAACAAAACACAACATAGAAATCTGAACTACTGTTTTTAGCCCGCATTATGCGAATCACAACAGGAGTTTAAAAATAACCCTCAAAAAAAGCACATGTAATGTAGATGTTTGCATATCAAATATTCATAAAGACATTTTTTAACACAAAGAAAATCTGAAAAAATATTTAAACATTGATTGCGATTAAGTTTCTCTCGACCGTACTATTTCTCAGTACACCCTTTTAATAGTTTTTTTTTTCCCATCTCCCACTTTATTGGTTCAGGTACCTTGTTCTCCATAGGCGTAACAATATATTTCATCATTGTTTGTAACACGCAGTTGTGCATGAAAGCAAATTTATTTGTTTTTTTAAAATCATCTCGTCCTACCTCGACAGTGGTTGTTTCAGTTTGGGTGGATTTTGGATTTTTCTTGGATGAGTACGGGTAGGTTCTGCTGAGCCTGTGTGGATCAGATTCCATGGATGTATTTAAAATCGTTGAGTCTTTTTATCTTATCTGAAACCATTAAACGAAAGACGAGGACAACAGTCGGCAGTTCCTTCCACACCTTTATCCATCCAGCGATACCCACCTTATGGCAAACATGGTTGGAAGCGTTCTTGGATCTGGGAATGGAAATATCAAAGGCTTAGAAAGTTTAATGTTTTAAGAGTTTTTTTTTGTTGTTTTTTTTTAAGAATTTTGAAATTTATCAGAGGGTAGATTGATTTTCTGATTCTCAAGCCATATTCTGGCAAGAAGAAAAAGGTCTGTCCTGACTGTCATGCACTCTTTTGAGGCAGTAAGAACGGAAGTTTGGCTTTTTAAAAGGACGAACTAACGCATTTTTTAAGCTATTTCATTGTTTTTTTTATACTTTATGTTGTCCTAAAGATAACTAGATTAAATCCTTCTAGATTCTTACCTGGTTTTGTGAATTTATATTTTGGCTGGTTTAATTGTAGGTGTATTGTCCCTTTTTCCTGAATGTGATTCTGGTAGAGCTACTGTATGGTGTAACATATGGAGCGATCAGAAGGTAGTGACTCAAGCTGGAGTTTGGAGCAGTGATTCATGCGTTCGTTTTACAAACATGCAAATCGGCGGTTATTTGTGTTTGTTCAGGTGCTTACAGGTCAAAACCCGGCGAACACTCTAGTCGGCTTTTTTCAGCATTCAACGTCTTTCCACAAAAGATTTCCACTTTGCTGACCCCCCCACCCCACCCCAAACAATTAGCAGAGGCTGGCCAAATTTCGACACGATGCAAATGAACGCTGCTCATTCGATTTCTTGTTTTGCTAGTGCAGAGGCAGTGTTCAGCCTGAGGCACTGAAGGAAGGAAGTGGACATGTCATCAGAAAGAGGCGTTGGTGCTGAAATCTTCAAGTAGTCAACCCATCTTTTCCTTGTTTTTCTTTTTTTTTTTTTGTTCAAACTGCAAAATCACCACCGTAGGTGAGGAGAACACAGACAAAGAGAACATACTGAAGACGAGCAGTAATAAATAATAGTTATGCAGACTTTTAACCTTAGTTTACCAGAAATGCTTTTCCTACATTTTCTCTTCTCTCATTGTAATATCATAACCTGTCAATAAAATCATGAAGTCTCTTTGGAACTGGAAAGCAATCCATCTTTTAAAACCAAATGTGAATATTAGCCTGTATTCTGTTGGATGTGTCGGCAGCTCAAAAACAGGGAGAAACTTTTCTCGATGACATGATAAAGTTGGAGAATTAGACAGTTTATTAGCTCTGAGATACACTAATAGATGAAATTTTGGACAATAATGAAAATATACTATTTAAATAAGGCATTTGTTTGTACATATAGTTTCTAATAAACCGTTTTCTTCTCACTTTCTTTTTTTAATATGTTTAATAACCTGTAACGTATATAAAAAAATGAAATCAAACTGCTAGCAAGCAGTTGTTGCATCTAAATTGAAAATATGAGCTTTGCAGACTTAAAAGCCACTTTTCCAATTTTAAATAGTTTTCTAACAGCTCTAATGTGAAGACTAACTTAAACTTGAGTCAGCGGTTACTAATAAACAACACATTTTAAGCATTTTAATGATAAAAGGCCAATAAACCACCTTGGTGTCAAAATTGTTGAAACGGTAACAAAAGTAACTCTTAACAACTATGTTTAACCGCAACAGTGTTGTTAAAGATAACTTTGCTAACAAGAGTTTTATTAACCCTTAAAGAGTGGTTGCTTTAACCCAAATGTTGGTTGAGTATTTCATCTTGGTGGAATACATTTTTATTAGTTTGACTCCAGGTTAAACTTTCCTACTGTTGCTGTGTCTAACTTACAAATAAGTGTGAGTCACATTTTAGTTTTAATTTGAGCAAAAAAGGTTTACAAGAATCTTGATAAAAAGACACTATAAAGGTTTGCATCCAACTTTAGCCAATTCAATGACACAGGTGTTGCTAAAGTCAGACTCTCTTAAGTCATCCAAGCTTCTTAACCCTGAGCCAGTCATCAGAGAACATATGGTATGCAACCTTCATAGTATTTGAAAATGTTATTTTTCTTTTGCACTTGTCTATGTTTAATAATGTCAGAAGAAAAACAAATGGGCAAGAAAAAAGTTGCCCAATTGGATATTATCTAAACAATTTAGCTGGGCAGGTGTTGCAGTTGGTGTACAGTCAAGTTATTTTTGCACATTTTAAACATAGACGTCATTTTTCAAGTCTTCCCCTATTAAAATGTAGGCGACTTGTTACACTAGTTTTATTGGTATTATTTCAAAGCTTTTTTTTTCCTTTTCTCTTTTCACTTACGCTCCTCTCAGGAGCAAAGCCGAGCCCTCTTTACACCCGAGCGTGCCTGCACCTTACAGCCCCATTGTTTCAGTAGCACAGCCAACTGGTTCTGAGTCACTGGATTACTTTCAAGTCAGGGGAGAGGAAATACATAATAAAAAACGAGGGGGGTGTGGAGGGGCAAGATAAATTATTTTATTTGTCCTTTACTGTGTGTGTTTGGGAGCACTGCTTTAGGAAAGTCAGGGCCAGGTCCCACCGTTATAAGAGCTTTAATGAGAAGTCAACAGTTACATCACATAGAGGTGTACGTAAACACTGAGGGCAAATGATCAGGCGAGGTTGCATTGGAAGTAGAAGGGATGCATTGCCGATGTGTCTGTTAGTAAGAAAACCACCCACCTACCCTCTTCAATGCTTATTATCTATGATCCAGTAGGTGTATTCTCTCCTATTATTTGCACCAGCCATATCCCTCAACAGTGTTCGGTTCCAGTCCAACCCAGTCTTTTGCAGGGTGGTTGTTTGACGGGAAATAGGAAGAGAATATGACTGCTAGATGCTTTTTTGAGGAATAAAAGGTGCGTGTTTGTGAACGAGCTAATGTAGTTAAGTTTACTGTGGGTAGTAAGATGACACTTGTGCCCCGACACTGAGGCCAACAACAGATCGGGTGGGGTGGGGGGCGTCTCTCTGCGACTACAAAATCCACCTCCCTGGGACCGAACCTGATGCAATGTGACAAATGAAAAAGCAGTTTGATTTCGCACAACACCGAGCCGCATCACAGCATAATGAAGTGATCATGACTTTACCCTTGGCTCACTTTGGCTCCGGGTCCCGCTGCGTGTTCCCCCATCCTCTGTTAAATCGCTTCACTCATTTATTTACTTGGCAAGCATTTCCTCCTGTAACCTCTAGTACTGCATAACTAGTGTCAAGGGTGGGTTGCTTGATAAAAACCACCGCTATGGGGCATTGGTTTTACACATAGGGGGAACTGTGAGCAGCTCTCTTTTTTATTATTGATATTCAAGTTGCCACTGGGCTGGAATAATAAAAAGCCTATTTTCATGCCCAGGCAATGATAACCTCTACTGTCCATAACCCTGTTGGGGCAGAAAAAGCTGAGGTGTAAATATTATGGCCGGTGAAGGAAACCCAAGATTGCAGCTAAACTTTTTATTTGCTTTGTTTCTTATGGAACTTCTGTCTTTGCTGTTGATGTTTAAATCATATATAAAAAAGGCATTTTTTCCATTTTATTCCTAAATAGTCTTAAAAGTTTTCAAAAAGAAGATAATTTGGTATGTCTCTTCCGGACCAGGACAAATATTAAGAAACTGTGAAGAAGTACTTGTAAATTTACTCTCTTAATTTATTTATTTTGGCAATCTGACAGTGCATTTTTCCTATCAATCATCTGTTTATCAGTGTCTTCATCTGTGTACCTATTAATCTATGCATCCAGTCATCCATAGTATCAATCTTAAGGAGCTTGTCTAACTTCCCATCAGTTCTTCCTTGAAGTTTTCTAAGTTTGAAACTGAACCATTTTGTAAATTAATACTACATATTTAATCTAAATTTTGTACATATTACTAAAAACTGTTAAAAACTCGGGAAAGGGAGGAATGAAGAAACTGAAAATTAAAAAAATGCAGTTTGCCTTAAGGGTCTGCCTCCAGGTCCAGTCTAGCTTTGGAGGGGTGAAAGTGGCGGCTGTGTTGGCGTAATATAAACAGAGAGGAGCCCCTTTTTGTCCCAGCTGTCCCTTTAGTCACAGATTAGGTTTCAGACCATATGATGGAAGCCAAATTCCTGTAGCCAGTTGTGAAGACATAAGTGGGGGGAGCATATAGGCTGGTGTGGATTTGGATCGGGGTCATTGGCACTGGGTTTTAATTCCTGTATCGACTTCCCTCGGCTTTACCAAAATGGCACCTAGAGACTCCCGAATGAGTTGGGTTGTGATTTATAAAGGTTAGCATTGTAATTTGGGGAAATTAAAACAATAAAATGGTATTTCCTCTTTATGTCATTATTATTCAATTTTCCCACATTTATGTTTGTTCAGAATGGCTGAGAGTAAAATTTCGGGGAGGTTCCTTTGTATAGGTGGGAGGAGAAGAAATTAAAGTGGTGTGCATTTATGTCTCAACACAATTGATGGAATTTCAATTAAACTATTACAGTTTTTAGTATTTGTTTCAGCTTGCCATAGAGTATGTGATAGCTATGTTCCGTGCATTGGAGAAAGGATGGAAGGGGACCATAGGTGGGTAGAGTGGATGGGTTTGCTTGCTTAAATTGGATGGTTAGAAGAGTCTATTATAATTTTTAGTTTCAATCTGTCAATCCCAGTCTACAACACTTTGTTCAGAGGCACTTTGCAGTTAGAACCTTTGAGCCAGAAAACATAACAAGTAGAAGTCTTACAAAAAAGTTCCTTGAGGTGAGATGTCAAAAATGTATGCTTCTTGCTCTGCAAAATACCAGGTTTGAAGAAATAAGTGCAAAGAAGAGTGGTTTGGTTGGATGGGTGGCTAGCTTGTAACCTGGGTAAAAGTTTAACCTCAAACTGTTACGTGGTAAATTGATCGTGTGATTTTGATGATGCTCAAGACAATAACAACTCTGCAGAAACTTATTAACAGTCAGAGCTACAATACAATAGTTTAGGTTATTGCATACCATGAGCTGGAATAGCCCACTTGTTCATCTTGAGCTACCTTGCAAAATCTTAAATGTCCTACAACTTGCCCCAATGCCCCCAAATACTTGTATCTCAAGTTCACTGTATGAAGGCTTTTGTAACTAGATGTCACAGAAGCATTTGCACTAGATGTAGAAGGGATTTTTTTTTTTATGCATGCAAGGAACCTAGAATAAAATGAGGATAATTTTAAACAAAGCTATGTGGTGTCCATTATTTTCCCCAAAAAATCTTATTGGGATTGGTAAAGGGGGAAAGAATTTAATTACAAAGTGCAGTGACATTGCCTCAGCAATTTCATGAATGAGGAATGCATTTAATAGAGGACGGATTTTTTGTAATTTGGAAGTGTTTCTCACGAAGTCATGCCAGAGTTGAGGGGACAAACACCGTCCCTTCAGATGTACAGAGGGGGCTGTTTAAATTTAGACATAAAGTTGGGACTACAGTGTGTGAACCGATTTAGCATCAGTCTGGCATAAAGATATAATCTTTATTCCTCCTATGTTCTTCCCGCTTTGTACAAATCAAAATTAAATTCTTGCATTGGTGCAAGGTTAGGAGTCAATGTTTAAATTCTGCATAACCCCAGCATTCTCTCTCCACTCAATCTGCAATTATAGCGGGGCGCTTTGAAGAAGCCAAGCGGAACTAAAATGACTTTTCATGTCCGGTATAATGACTGCCATTTGGAAGAAGACATGGGGAGAGAGGGTGAGAAAGACCAAGCTTCATTGAGAGGGAAAAGAGGGAAAGGGCGGAGGGAGGGAGGGAGCAGTTAGGAAGAGGAGAAGTAGGGACAATTGGGCATGAAAATGTCTTAGGTCACCTTTGGTTGCGACCACACAGCCTCCCTAACCAAACCAAACCAGCTTTAATTCATTACGATGAATTTGCCATGTTTGAAGTCCTATCTTTGGCGTTGGTACCTCCCAGTGCAACTTTCTCCCTGTTCACCCTCAATTTGCTACTGTTCTTATGTGCGCCAGCTGCGCAAATGGGGGATTAAGTGATGAACGCCACAAAGCACGACACTGTATATTCTCTAAGGCAGCCAAAGGCCGGATATGAGCGCCTTCACCTGGACTGGCATCCGGCTATCTTTTACACTTCCCACGCTAATGAGGCCAGACAGTTGAGGCTGAAGTTATAGCGCCGACTGGATGCTGTGCTGGTGATCTATTATTTAGAGTCTCATGGGGGAGGCTGGTCTCAAGAATTTCATGCATGCATTTTGCAAAGCAAATGTTTGCCCAGGGGTAACACAGAGCTCTGTGTGGGAAAGTAATGAGTGAGTATTAGACATTAATGTGAGCCACAGCTTTTCTTGTCCTGTCTCCCCCGCCCACCCAACCTGCCGAAAACCTGCAAAGAAAACATTTATTTTTGCGCAGGAATAGAAACATTGTCGATTTTGGACTAATTTTGACATTTTGAGTCTTTTGTTTTCCTTTACTTTTTTATTTCCATGTCGGGATATTTTAAGAATGATAACTGAGTATTATGCTTGGGTCTTCAAACAGCCATAGAAGAACGGATACATCTGGCGGATTCCTTTTCATGTATATTTTAGGAACTATTTCAGAGGGGCTTCTTAGGGTTGCGTCACTCTGTTACAGTTAACACTATGCAGATGGAACTTGTTTATATTTAGGCAGGCCAAACAAATATGCCGTACTTGACCCCTTCGCACCTCCACAATGTATTAATAGCTTTAATATCTTTAGATTCATATTTTCAAACAGAGAATCATCCATTAAAAAAAAATATTATTATTCGACCTAACACTAATCATTAAAGACAGAATTGGGATTCTGGCACCATTTACAGTTACATTGAGCAATTAACTATATTTGGCTGTGGAGATTCGCAAATCAGCTTGTAGATAAGATGGCAATGGGTAAACATAGACAGTCGGTTTTAGCCAGAGTTGTTGAGCAGACTTATGTTTCGCTAACATTAAGTTCATGCAGAATGGCTCAAGTTGCCAGATATAGCACCGAGTCACAGATAGTGTAAATACGCTTTACATACCTGTCAGTATGAAGTCACAAAGTTATTCGTGACTCTATATATAACAAGGTTCTACATCAAAATAACTTTAATATGAATATTTACAGGAGGCTGAAGCGGCTTTAAGGTCAAGCTCTCATAGGCTGTGGTTCTATCTACCGGAAGAAATTACAGTCAAATGAATATCGAAGAGCTAAAATTAAGGGGTGACAATAAAATTAGTATTTTACTTGGTCAAGTACTAATATTTCCTTATTCCTTATCTGGCTTATTAATCGGCTGAATATTGGATTAGTTTTATTAGTATTTTACCAAGTGTGTTTTGCAGGTTATTTTACCATACTTCTCTTTATCGTGCTAATAAAAAATGCACGAAACAACATTTGCGTACTAGCTAGGTAATAGCTGTTTCTAAACAGACATGTCACTTGAAACTTTCTATAATAAGTTATTACACAGAGTTGTCCTAGTTATGATAAGCATGGGTGATTATTCTCCATGTTTCACTATGAATGTGTCTTTTGCTCAAATTTGGCTTACAAGTGAGCTGCAGAACTGTTTCCTCCATACCTAAAATAACATATCTTTAATATTCTTATAAGGCTATTTTTAAATGTGACTTAAATTATCTGCCTTTTAATATAATATAAGTTAGGGAAACTTGGACATTTAAGTGTGGAAAAGTTTGGAATTTTAAGGTGGGAAATGTATCCGAACCCTGACCTACCATTGGTGTCTAGCCTAGGCTTGTATCCAAGTACAGGTATGTGAATATCTTAAATAAGAGCTCTATTGACCTCTTCTTAAAACAATTTCCACCAAATTCCTGTTGCAGTAAACTGGAAGTCAATTTCAGGTACAGTGCACTGTAATCCTAGTCCCAAGCTTCCCTCCATCTTCCGTGTCTCCGCATGTTTTCTCTGATGCTGATGTACCCTAAAGAAACATTCCAGGACATTGGTAGACATTCTTGTTATTGGACACCATCACGTCATTTTGCATGCCCAGGTTAAACTGTGAGAAAAGAAGATTTTCTATGAGAACAGGAATGTCTTACTTTGCCCCCCTCCGTTTTGTTGTTTCGCTCCCATCCGACTGAGTTTAATATGATATGCTTATTAGATTACGTCATGAATTCCTGCAATTAAACACGAGCACAGTTTCGGAGATTACAAAAAGGCCTTTAAATTCTTTATCTGTTATCAATAAAATGTATAAAATATCTGGTATTCAAACTGAGTTGAATATAAGAGGGTAGGTAAACTAGATGTTTTTTGAAAAAATTGCAGCTAACACTGAGATAGATGCAGACAGTAACATGAGAAATTGACTGTAAACATCCATATTTTAATATGTTGCCTCAGGGCTATGAGGAGGAAATGATTTCACTTCAAACACATTAATTGTATAATTATTAAGCCAAAGAGACAGTTAATGCACTTTTGAAAAATGTATAATATCCAACTGGTCGTGGACCCTGAGCTGTAATATTCAAATTAATTTCCTTTTTACTGTGGATGCTTTTTATCCATGTTAAAATCCTGGAGGTTTGCGGCCGTGCGCGTGTGCACAATGCCATGTCACAGTCGATTCGAGGATTCATTTGGTAGCCATGAAAACACATCACAATATAATGCCTTCTTTCCCATCTTTCCACCCTCCGCCGTTTATTTGGACAACGTCCCGGTCGTCCAATTGTGACTAGCCAAAGACAAAGCTAGCTGCAAGCCGTATTGTCGTTCTGCTCCTCCACTTGGACTGGGAACAGTGGACTGGGCGAATTAACCTCTGCCGCCGCTTCTTTCACTTTGTTTACATTTTCATTAACAGCAACTAAAACAAGAGGAACGAGTACCACAAACGTTGCCAAATTACTGACAGTTTTGCACCAAGTTCAGTAAATGGAGAATAGAGATAAACAGCTCGGCCTCCTCTTTTGCTTGTGGCTGCCTTCTGAGAAACCTTTACAGAAATGAAAGGGCATGACATTTTTTTTTTTTTTTTTTTTACAAAGACAAGTTAGCTGACTCCAAAGTGAGAAGTTAAATAACAGAGAGTGTAGTTCATTGAATGGGACATTACCACTCTGTCAGTGTGTGACCTTTCCCATTTTTTCTGACAGGACAGGGCTTCACTCAAAATGGTCCGTGTCAGTTCGGAAGAGATTTCCCCTCCCCTCCTGTTCCTGTTCCTGTTCCCTTTTTTTCTTCTTCTTTTTCTCCCTCTCTACGTTCTCATATCTGCCATCTGCAGTGACTGCATGACGCCACAGCTTTTGTGTCATCCGTGACAACGCTCACGCGGACACTGGCTGGGAAAGAATAAGAGGGTCAGGGAAAGAAAAGAGGCAAACAGAAGAGTTTATCTTCATCCTTTAATTTCGCCTCTGACGTCATTACCCCAACCTCAGAAGAAATCCTACTTGTTTGCTCTTTGCTGCATATTTCGGAATTGTTTCGCTCAAGCCAACTTTGTTTGGAGCGCAGTTTAAGTATTTAATTGCAGTTTGAAAGGTTTAATGATGATTAAATTTATTGAGCTTGTAGGGCTTCCATAGGATGTAAATAGAATACATCTTTTTTTTTTTTGTAGCACTTTCTTGCACAATTTAAGCACATGTCATCATTTGATTGGTTTAGTGGCAAGTTGTACGATTTAGCCCTTTTTAGTGACCAAGATGGAAAAAATTGATCTTCATATAATCCTATATTTATATTGTAGAGAAGCAAAAGTGTATTGGTTAAAATCAAAAGTTTAATTTAGAGATCAGTTAGAGGTTTTCTTTGTTTTTGAGCGCTGATCTATTACTGTCACTTGGGAAACTAGAAAAATCCCTTTTTTTTAATAAGTAAGGTGTTCAAGAATTGATTGCAGGTTACCTGGCTTCATTAGATTTTTTTTTTTTAGATGTAGAATGATCAAAAATGATAGAGTGAATTCTTCTGTCCCTTTTCTGAGAGATCCTTTGCAGTATCTTCAGTATCTGTACAATTACGGTTTAAAGGGCAAACAAAGAACTGATTTGTGGAATCGTGTTCATTATGACGCCATGGTAATATCCGTGTTTGAGATGATAAGCCCACGGAGATGTAAGAAACGGCGAGAAATCTTTGACAATATATCAACACTAAGGCAGGCATTTATCATATTTTTCTCAACAATATGATTTAACAGTAAACGATTAATGATTAAATGTTAATTGTACTCTTTTTTTTTTTTTTGTTCCATTTGAGCATCTATAAATATAAGTATCAGCATTCATTTATATTGAGTCTAAATGGATATGTTTTTAGGAGCAGCATTTCTGTTTTTATTTTAGGTTAAGGGTTTGTTACCTTAGCAAAAGCTAACCATTGTTGGATGTAAAATACATTCTCTGTCCCATACAGTGATATATCACTTCCAAACTGCTAACAAATAATTGATACAGCAAAACGCTAGAGAGAAGTATTTTCCGTGCCATTCTTGTACCTGCAGGCCTTATAATTTTTATTGACCAAAAACTCTTGACTTGTCAATCTGCAGATTACATTACACGTGTGTTCCAATACATTTATTTTATTGCAATTGTTATGGGTTCCAGTTGCTATGCAGCACATATTTTAGTTACAATTATCCACTCTCAATAAATATGGCCAAATTAAAGTTTTTCACTGTGGCTCGCTGCTGCCGAGACATTTATTTTACACATCCTTACCTGGTGTGCTGATAGAGTATGGCAAAACGTAACGTAAAATCTTGAATCTTGAATCCTTTTTGAAAATATCTTTATATTTCTTTAAAAAAAGGCCTATATCCCCTGGGTTAGGTGCCATGTTTTTGCAGATAACTCCTACTTTTTACTACCTATAGACACATTTTTAGTGACACTTTTGGCATTTTACTCAAGGACTGAATTAAATTTTCCGACTTCATTAAATCCAAGGGTAAAAATCTACAGCATCTGCATAAAAGCACAGCAGGAGAGGTGATTATCTTTGTAAATTAGCGCCCTCATTTAGGGCTGTGTGGATGCAGATGCCTTCCGTTCAATGGAAGCCTATTATTCCAAACGACTCTCATTAAACCGCAGTGAAATAAGGCAAGCTGTGGAAGCAGTGAAATAAAATCTTTAGACTGGCTGCGCAGAGAAAAAGGCTCAACCGTCTTCATTAGGAGGCCTGACGTCAGGAGTGAAGCGCGGAAAACGGCTTCGTGTAGAAAGGTTAAAATTGTATGCGGCTGATTTCTGCCTCTTGTGCCCCATAGGTGGTTATTTGCTGTTTGCGCTCGGAGCCGAGGAAACTGACAATGCAGTCTGATTTTAATGAGTTAGTTTAATAAAAAACCCAACACGAGGAGCATGAGTCACAGCTGATCTGTAATTTCAGCATTTCATTGCAGACCTGCTGTTTAGAGGCTTTTTTTTTCCTCCTTCCGTTTTTGTTTGAATGGCATTCATCACAAGCCACTTTCCTGTTCAGTCAAGCTGTGCTGCATTCACATTTACACGGCATAAAGAGAACCAGATCACAGTTTCTTATGACAGCCGTTCCCACAGTTAGCATTTTATTTTAATTTCTTACCTCTGTTATAGTGGGTTTTTGGTCACACATTTTCAAAATACGTGTCTAACAAGCAAGATAAACTGGTATAAAACAGCTTAAACTTTTGCCAAATAAGAAATGGAAGAGTAAAATTATTAAAATAAAGATTGCAGATTGCACAAACTGAAATTACGAAACAGCCAAACAAGATAATGAATAAACAAATAGAATAAAAACCTAAAAATTGTACCTAACACTAAAATATCACCATTAAACTCATTAAATAGTGATACATAAAAAAATAAGGTTTTCTTCTAAATGTTAAAGTGATCTTCAAACTGAACTATAACTAGACGTTATACTGAAATAAAATGTACTTTAAAATAGACCAACAATTTCAATTGTTTCAATGGCATAGGGCCATAAAATCACTCTTGCTTTTGTTTTAGTGGAGACAAACTCTAAGTCTGTGGGTGTTTTTAGATAGCAAAATCACAAACCTAAAAATCTGTAAAGCTTTTGGACTGTTCAAACCAATTGACACACCCATTCCTTACCTGACTAACTTGTCCAAACCTTATATCTAGCTAATAATCATAATTTCACAGTTTATATACTGCATTGTTTCTATTGAATATTGTTTACTGAATATCGAATATTTCAAATGTCACACATTAGTGACAAATTAATACATAAGCCCATTCCTTACAATAGGCATGGATAAATTATGGCAAGTTATATATGGCAAGTCTGTCGTTGGAAAATGTCCAATTTAAGACAGCTTCTTTTTTCTGAAAACAAATATTTCAAAATTACTTAAAACCTAAATGGCAGTCATTAAATAGGTTTGAAATATGAGCGATGTTAGAGTTACAGTAGAATTCTGGAGCAGTTTCAGCTCTTCTCATGGAGGGACAGACGGCAATAATCAGTCCGAAATAGTGCCTTTGGGAAAGATTTTTACTAAAGTAAATTAAACATCTTTAAGCACCAATAGCCAATATTTAGAGATGAGCCTGGTGATTCTGTCTCCTGAGTTTATTGCCAATCAATAACCCTTCAGATTTTTCCCTAATTGAAAATTAATGCCATAAATGACTTAATTTTTGGAATACAGTACTTTCATTGATTATTGTATGTTGGCAAATCACTTGGCTTTGAATAAATCATTTTGGAACAAGTTGTAAAAACCAATAACATACATAGGTTATTCTGTTATTCTATGGAGAGTAGTACAAACACAGAAAAGGGTTTTGGGATTAAACGTGTTGTTGTCTTTTCTGTAGTTGTCTTGACGTGTTTCACACCGGGGTAGAAGAGCAATCAAAGAAGGGAGATTTGATGAACTCGTTCTCAGATGAGGGTTAATACTGATGGGCTTCCATATTGCCCATTGGCCCCACAGAGCAGGTGGCCTCTATTTGCATCCTCATTGCTCTTCCTTCTTTGAATGACTGCTGGTGGAGATGGGATAACTGTCAAATGTAATTCATGATGTGCAGCCTTTCTTTAGCATGCTCTGGCCTAAGCATTAATCAAAAAAACACAGCAAAAAGGCAACTGTTTATAGAGCGTTTCCCAGTTTATTACTGCTCAACGATAACCTCAATCCATACATCCATGCGCTGTTTGGCAGGGGCCCTAAACAGCGGTAGTTTGTGCAAAGTGATGGAACGCAGACATTAAAATTCGATCTCCTGCATCACTACATTCAGAGCTGGTCAGAATGGCGACTATAAATTGCCGGCCATTATTTTCCATTACCTACCCTGACACCCATGGCCCTTTCATTTCTTTCCATTTTTTAGCCCCCCTACCCCACCACCCAGCTCTTAGTCACAGTGGCGCCACATTTACAGAGCTGTTTCATTTTTTATATTGTCCCAAATACACGATAACGACGCATTCCAGCAAATCTCAGGACAGAGGTGATCTTATTGATAGCTGGGCCACGATAACGGAAACTGTCCAGGTCCTTCGTTGTTTTCTCCATCGTCAGGCGCATACTTTGCAGTGCCTTAAGAGGGGAATGCGCCAAAGTGGGTGCAAAGGGTGCAACAACTTGGCAGTGTGTCATTGGTATGCATGCAAAAGAGTAACACCTTGAATCCTAAAGCAGAGGAGACTTTCTCCACAAGAGGTCTGATGTTAGACAAAATGACAATTACAGTGCAAAAATGGTTTTGACCTAAATGTATGTGTAGTTTGATTTTTTGATGTTTTTAAGTTGTTGTTTTTTTGGCAAGGATAATTTGTCAGCATTTGATTTTAGATACTTTACCTACATAGATGCCCAAGTTGGATTTTACTGTAGTGTTTGTCTTCCCCTGCTTGAAATCTGTATCAGATAAATTAGACTGTATCAGATAAATAAAAAATCCAAAAACCATTTTGATCAGTGTTGAAGATTACCGCAAAATTAAAAATTCCATCATGAAACTTTAGATTTTTGGTACATTCCTAATCATTTTATGTAATCTTCTAGTCACCAAACCAGCTTTAATCAAAACGGCTTGTAACTACTGCAACCAAGCTTGACAGTAAAATTATTATTAAGTTTGAAAGTCTAACCCCTACCAAGGCCAGTTTTCTTATCAAAGACTTCACGTTTCCACAGATTTTTTTGTGTATTGAAAAATACCTCTGAGCGAACCAGCCCCAGAGCATGCTCCCCCCTCAGGGATTGAGAGTGGATTCTTAGATTTAAATGCTTTATTTCGGGTTATTATAGTTTAGGCAGGAGCCTTTTAGAGCTCATTCTTAGCCAGTTCTATCTATTCAGTAAGTTAAGTTTCCCTTTATTATTCAACTTGTACCATTGACTGCCAAATCCTCCCAAGGCATGAAGCTACCTCCAACCTTAAGTTGGGAATCCTCAACTTGATTATTTTTTTATATATATAATTTCTTAGACAGTAGCACCACTTCTTTATGATGATGATGATGTAGGTAGAGGGCTGTAATAGTAGAATACCACCAGAGTCCAGCTAATATTTAGTATGAGCTTTAAATGCTTATGGTTTGTTCTTAGTAAAAAAAATAATTTACAATTTTTTTTGCATTTGTAAATGTCATTAAATGGTTCTACAATTCCAATCAGTTAAGAAACACAAAGTAATATGACGTTCGTGTTCATATTCAGTGGGTGTATTTTTCTGACTGCAAATAGACAATCTGGGCTTACTTATGAAGCAGATTAGTACGTAAGCACAAAATGATGATGTTTATGCAAGATTTAATGAGAGGGAGAGGAAACAAGACGAATAATAATAAAAAAAAGGTGAAATTAAATTAATTTTCTACTACTGGATTTCACAACCATACACTGCAGATTAAGCTGGAAATGTTGGAAGAATACAAAGTGACAGCCTGGTCAGCTGCCAGCCAACATCAGGGATAACAGATGCATGACACAGGGGCAGCAGATATGACACTGTTATCATTTGCTCATTTTGCAACACGATGACCGCTGTCCCAGAAGCAGGCAGTTTCTGGCAGAAATGCAGTCTATGAGCTAGTCATAGTACATAAACCTAACTGGCTTACACTTGAGCAGGCTTGGCTGGCGACTAACTATTCACACGGAATGAAGGCATCTCTTTTTCGCCACCTGCAGAGTTCACAAAGGCGGAGAAGTGAACTGAATTGGTGAAAGCAATTTCACTGCCAAGCCTTTGTTCGGACAGAAAAAAAATGTTTCACAGCAGAAGCTATTCTCTTAGTTCTTAATGAGTTTATGGGTAATCAATAAGCCTTATTTGCTGACATGTGACACAGGGACCGTGACCCAGGAGGGGGTCTTGTGGATGATGTAGTCAACTACGTTGGTAAGGATCGGTAGTAATTTGTTCGTGCTAAGGCTGTTAGGGTTCCCTCTTGTCATCCAGAGGAAAAGACGGTGGGAAATGAAAGCTGTTTTTTGTATTTGGAAGTTATGGCTTATGATTATGCAGACCCACAATTAACTTTCTCAGAATTGTATCACACAAGAATAATGGAAATTATATTAAATAAAATATAACGTGTTTAACAAGTTATGGCCTTTAGATTCAGGAGTTTTCACACTATAAAAGTTGCTTTCTGTGTATTATGCTGATCCTGAACCAAAGTCAGAACTGTCATAGGTGATAAACAATTGGACTATTGCTCATTGGTCCTCCTAAAGTATCAAAGTACACTTTATGTTTCATTTGAAAGTCAAGGTCCCAGAGTATGGAGGAGTAGTGAAGCGGCTGAGAATCAAGTTGCCTGAGGTCCAGCGTGGACTTTCGTAATCAGTGATAATTTAGTGTAACATTTTCTTTGCTGGTCTTGGTCCATGTTTTTTTTTTTTTTTTTTTT
>JAVLVB010001277.1:1693314-1704683 GCA_032876305.1 Orestias chungarensis
CTTCCTGGGCTATGATTTTTGTTCAGCAACATTGAGATACAGCAGTGGGTGTTTGACCCGGATCAATGTCGCTCTGCCAAGGCAGATTTCATTGAGAGTCTTGAAGCCCATTGAGAAACATGGATGGAGGGTGCCGGATGTTTTCTGATTCACGCAGCTACAGACTCACTAGATTCTGCAGTCAAATCCCTCTGTTAAAACTGGGTTTTCTTTTCTGAAAACTGTGGCTCAATGGAGCTGGCAGGGTGCAATAAAGCTGCTTTGCCATCCTCAAATAAAAAGAAAAACAACATTGAGTCTTTCTATTATGGGTCGACCCACACAAACATGCCCACTTCATTCAAGGCCCTCTTTTAACCCCACACAAAGAGGGACAAAGGAGGGAGAGACTGGCATATCAGGCAAATGAAAAACAATTGGGCCAGGTGCCAAACGTAAATCAAGCGTGCAAGCTCAATAAAGCACACTGCATCGATTAGGGAGTTATTCATTATTTGTTGTGGATGTATGGAAAGTTCTCTGGAAAAACGATTCTGCTGTGCTGCTCACACTCACAACAACTGATTTGAAAGCTTATCGATGACCATAGAATATGATAGTAAATAGCCTGATATGGATTTATTTCCCAATGAGTCTCATTCACTCTCACCCTCCTCCTTAAACTAAGACCAAGCACTCTCCTTTGTATTGGATTTTCTTTTCCTTTTTTTCTTTTTTTTTTTTGTCCACCCTATTTTCAATTGTTAAAATGAGGATTTATTTTCCCTCACCGCTTGGCTTGAGAGAATTGATATACATCACATGGTGTTTAATATCTCTCTTGACAACCAACAGCCTTGCAAAATTGGTAATATACAAGCAGCCAGTGCCTCAAAATGCAGAAATGGCAGCTTTGTTTACTGCTTTTGAATAAATGTCTGAGGCCCCGCTGTCACTCACAGATGGCACTTCCTCTGAGGAGGGAGGCAAAACCACACACACACACATGCACCAAAAAACTGCAGAGCTAGTGAATCGTGGTAATGCACTGGCATGGTAGCAGCCATTTTGCAAAACCTCCGGAGGCGCTGATCATCACTGGGAGGAGTTGGCAAGGTCTTGACACCGGCCGACTCCGGGCTGTGGAGTAGTAAGTAATAGCCAAACTGGAGCTTGTCAGGCCTGACGCTCATCACGTTTGACATCTGTCCATACCACCTCACTACTCTCTCTTTCCTTTACACCAGCTTGGCCCATAATACTGACCTTGGGATATCCTTCTCAGTTGCACCACTGCCCCTAACCTCCTTCCTGCCCTCCTTAGTCTTCGCTTTTGGCACTGGTTTCATGCACTATGATTTGAGGCTTGTGTTTACCCTTTTAGACTTTGCAGACTGATATTGCAACACTACCAAGGTTTGGACGCTTGCTCCTATCCATATTTAGTACGTAGCCAGCAATACTCTTACACAAGTTGTCGGCTAATTGTCCTGCAGAAGTGTTCATAACCCTTCAGCTTTCTCACAATTTGTCACATAACAACATAAATTGAAAGGGAAAAAATCACACATGTTTTTCAATGTATTCCACAACAACCTGGTGTGTAGTCAGACCACCCGAGTCAGTATTTGGTAGCAAAAGGTTGTTTTACTATTACGACTGCAGGTCTTTTGTGTTATACCTGACATCTTTGCACATTTACGTAAAGTTTTGCTGCATATGACTCAGTCAGACTGGAAAAAAACATGTTTGTGAAAATTTGTTGTTTTTTTTGTCTCGCCAGATGTGTCAAATATTAGTGTCTTTAGGGTAATCAATAACTCTGACCAGCTTGAAGAAAAGGATAAATGTTAACATCGTTAACTTCTTGCAGTGTCAGTTTTAATTCAATAAAATTATTCACCCCAAAGGTAATTTAAACGCCATACCTTAAATTATCCAAAATTCTGACTTCCACAACATGCTAATAGCCTAATGTCCAGCTGCAGAGATGATATTGCATAGGGACATGTCCTGGATGACACTATGAGTTGTTGATTTGCGCTGCTAATTCACCTCATTTGCTTTTGTCAATCAGTCTTACTGTACGGGTAGGTAATCTGGGTAGAGAGACCTTGGAGTCTGGGATATGAGGCTCGTCTGTTATGATAGATGCAAGAGATAGTTTAAGCTACCTCCTATACTCTCTGCTCTTTGGTCTTGCTTTGCATTCATGAAGCCTCCTTTTTAACTTCTCTGGGGATTTGGTAGTTTGTTAGTTAAAAAGTTAATAATTGTGACACTTCCCCCCCTAATTGACCAGTGGCAAATTGTATTCATTACTCATTGCGATTTTCCTTTCTGTCATCCATTAAAGTCAAGTTGGTATATCATAAGTAGATGTATTTTCAACTGATTCTGGCAAATTTGATATGTGGATCATTTCAACTTTTTTTCTTAGAATTATCAAATTGATTGGTGCTTCTTCGATTAATGCAACAGCTTGTTGGTGTAGTCTGACATAACCAAGTTTTTTGTAGATTTGCTGTTGTGCCATAGTCTTTCTAATTTCAGATTAAGAAGGTTGGGACAATGTCTTCTAACCTCAGCCTGCTAAAAACATCCACCGTATTATCTCTGACCCGTCTTATGTGTTTCTTGGTTTCTTGTTGTTCATTCAGTTTGGTTCTCTAATAAACTTGTGAGACATTCATAACTGGATTTACATTATAGACCGCACAATCTTTTATATATCTATCTATTGCAGGACTCATCGCACTATGGTAATCATGATAGACCGCTTGAATGCTATTTTTTTCCCTTTCAGACTGTAGATTTACTGCTTTGATATTGACTCTGTTTACTAAAAAGGGAATTCAAAGAAGTTATTATTTTTACAGGGTTTTATTTAAGGGTGTCTGAGTAATTGAGGACACTTCCAAATGCATCCACTTTTTAGACATTTTGTGATTTTAAACATTTAGTTAAAATATCACAATTTATTTTTACCTCAAAATTCTACAGTATTGTTTGTCAGTGTATTGGATAATATCCTAACAAAAGACACTCTATATAACAAAAGTATAATTAAGATTAAGAGTTACAGATATTCTTACACAACATTGTATTATTTCACGCTTACAAATATTTATTTCAAGTATATTCCAAAAAAATCTAAAATAAACAGGGCGGGAACAAGTTAAGTTACCACACACAGCCTAAGTGTTGACAAACTTCCAAGAAATGTCAGACATGCTGCGCTGCGAGGAAGTGTCACTGTAAGCGACGAACAGTGTCGTTGTTTAGGTGCCTAGAGGAAAGGTCAGTATGGCACACACGGCGGACGCATGTACGTCCATATGGCATCTCTGATCAGCCTCTGCTGCATTTCTTTCCTTCTCTCCCTCTCTCTCTCAAAGCTAAGCGGTTCAGAATCCCACAGCCTCGTGTTTGCACAAAGTAGCTGAAGTTGAAAGCAGGCTCGTTGGACTCTGACACTTCTCATAGTTCCAGATCAGTTTAGCTGGATAATTCCTTCGACTGAGTCACAAGCTTTTATCAAAAATACACAAAACCACAACGGAGAATCTCTTTCTAATGTTACCTCGCGGCCTGCAGTATTCCACTCAACTGATTCATCTGCAGGGCTCACCCCCACGGCCTTTTTTACCAGATAATTAAGTCCCTGGTTGTTTGTTTAGATGCCTGCATGTGTGTCCTGTATAAAACACATAAGAAAGGGGGGGTATGTTCTCCCAACTACAAACCCACTAAAACAGCAGGACAAGAGTGGAGGGGTTGGCCGTGCATAAATGTGAGTGTCTGTTCACTAATTGGGCAGGCAGACGTGTATGTGCTTCACTGGGCAGCAGCCAGTTGGGAGCATCTGGAACCGTCTTTCATACTAGCTACACACAGTCTCTCTCAAACACACACATGATATTAAAAAAGATGTGTACCGGGCTGCAGCGGAATAAAGGAGAGTGGAGGTCAGGCGTGACCGGTTGTATTGGGGTCTACGCACAGTTGAAGCCCCCTCCCCCTGGGCTAAAGAAACTATTGTACTCCCAGAAGGCCGAAATAGAACCACCTAAAAGGAGAGGACCTCGTCAATAGGAGCCGTCATTGTCACCTTCGCTGTTTGTAAAGTCTTTAAAATGCTTAAGTGTGTATCTTTACATCTAGTTGCTGCTCCTGCGTCCGTAAGGTACACTGATTCCATCTGCATCGTCGTCAAAACATGTACAGAATGGCTCAGTAAGATAAACCTGGGACAAAGTTAGTATTTCTTCTGTATGGTGAGCTCAGTGAGCCAGATGAAATGGGTTTTCTCTGGGTTATTGATCACCTGGTTAGGTCATGAAAAGCCAGGGACAACAGCCAGTGTGCTGTATATTGATGCTCTCATGAAACCAAAGGTGGAATAAATAGTAAAAATAACAATACAGCCAGTTTCTGTGTTTCAAATATATTTAATTGGCACTTTCACCAAAAAATACCAACGATACCAACTGTATGGTATCGTTAAATGCAAAAGTTTTTTGCAGAAACGGAATTGTGACTATCCATGGAAAAACCTTTCCCTTTTGATCACGCATCTTTTCTGACTGTAGGTTTTATTTTTTTTATTTTTTTGTAAGTACTGTAGACTAATGTAAAGTAGAGTATAATAACGTAGTAGGAGATATCTTGCAGGTATTTAGCTTTTACTGTCTTTAATGTGTTTAAATTATTTAGTTTCATCTGTCCGACCTTCTCTCTCCAACAGCATGATGCAGGCACCACTAATTTCATGCTTGTACTAGTTTGCATCTTACTTGCTGTGCTTCTCATTGAGTCAGAACACACTTAACCCAGCTGTTCAGTCAAGGGCCGCTGCTTTTATTAGCCTTGAGTAGCTGACCCGGTAGGGCATGTGAGAGAAGGAGGAGAGGGTTGCAGGGAGCGCAAGGGCAGCAGGGGGAACATATTTCCCAGCTGTTAGTCCACAACCGTTGCCTCCCTGTCAGAGATTGAGGACGTCAGCAGCTACACAGAGGTGAGACAGGACAGTTGATGCAAAATTGAAAGATGTGTTTTTTTAAGGGGATGGTAGTTGTTTACAGAACGCCCACCCCTAATTCAGATTCCTGCTGTTTTAGGCTAGAGACTACGCAGATGAGCCTGGGTCCCATTACCTTGTGTGTATCCTACCCCTACTTAAGGGTCTCCTTGGATTTAACAAAATCAAACACCGCTTCAAGGAACTGATCAGCATCAGCTGTTCAAGATTCCTTTTTGAGAAATGGACATGTCATGGGATTTTTTTATTTTCCCCTAGTGGATCACCAGACTAAGTTCTAGTCTTGTGAATTACATGAAATGGAGTCTGTATGCCTTCAGAGAATTAAGCATAGGGATGGCACAGTTATGCAGTGGCAATGCTATTCTTCAGTAGGGATAGTATTGATTGCTCATTTATCACATACATCACTATTATGATTTCTGTCCTGACCAAAAATATTTTTTTTAAAAAGCCACATTTATCAATTTTATAAGAGAGAAGACGCCATACGCCACCAAACGTTGTAAGAGTAGGACTGCTTTAACGTGTTTATTCAATTAAATGTAAAAATAAGTCATCCAAAAATGTATCACGTAAAAATATAACATTATGAACAGATTCTGGTGCTAAGAATAATAAGGTAAACTGTAAATCACATCATTATGATATAACACATTCAAGCGGACTAAACAAACATTTATAAACTCTGTTTTCCTCAACCATTTTTCATCCACTGCTTGCAGTAGGTAGTGTATTGATATTAGGATGGAGAAAATTACTTTGGTACTTTGGTAACATAAAATCTGCCAAACCTAAATACATGTAACTACAGGGTGGGCTATTTATATGGATACACCTAAATAAAATGGGAATGGTTGTGTGAAATGTCAATGGCTTGTAAATAACTAATGAAATAATAAAAGTACGTTAGGACCAAGGTCACCATTGTTTTACTTGTGGAATTCTCAGTAAATCTGATGTCACATGACCCTCTTCCCAGTGGAAAAAAAAAGAAAGTTGGATCCAAAATGGCCAACTTCAAAATGGCCACCATGGTCACCTTACATCTTGAAAACTTTTCCCCCTCCTATATACTAATATGCCAAAAACAGGAAGTTAATGTAACCAACAGTTCCCATTTTATTTAGGTGTGTCCATGAAAATGTTCCTCTCTGTACATTGTTGGTAACCTCTTCCTGCAGCAGGTGGAGTATATGGTTTTATGTCCCCTAATGTCAGAGCAAAACTCACCACTTTCATTAAGAGTTGGAAACCATGATTATATTTGTTTACCATACACAAACTGTTTAAAGCTGCCAAGTTTGTCTTGATTTAAGCACGAGAAATGGCAAAGTACCTCTCCTTCTGCCAGCTTACCAGCAGTAAGCACCAACTGGTAGGGAAGAAGCATCACAGAACTTCTGTATGCTTTCACTGGCAGAGGAAACACCATAATTTAATAATTCCGACACATGGCTTCACATCAGCTGGATCTTAAGCTCCAATGGTATGGAAAAAAAATACTTGCAATTTCTGACGTATACTTTTTTCAAACTTTGACATATTTTGAAGCAGGAAACCGGACAGCTACTTTATGTGCCCAATGGTCAAACGGCAATATAATAATGTCTCAATTCAGCAGTCATTCATTGTTTTAAACCCCTGGAAGTTGTCCCCTTTCTCCTGAGTTATATATGCATAGTTTCATTTTCCAACCAGACCCCAAACCATTGCCGCCTCTCAGTCTGTTGAGGGCTGTTTTACTACTAGGCCAGTTGTGCAAATGGACGCTGGGGGACCTGAGTGTAAAATTACATCTCAAGCTGTGTGACCAGACCTCTGCTGTGCCATTTTAATGACATTATTTCATTAAGTTTGCATGGATGGTTTTCCATCTTTTATAGCCTACCCCCTTCTTTCTATCTGCTTCATTTCTAAACACACTGGAAACTGAGAAGAGATTGATGGGAGAGGAGCAGAGTGATGTGGGTCTGTGTGGTTAAATCTATTATGACAAGCAAATATGTTGTATTTTAACAAAATGTTTTGCCACAAGAATCCAAAAAATATCACACTTTCCCTCTCTCTGAGTGTTTTTAGGGAGTTGACTTGAGGTTTTTGACATATCTTTGCTCTAAGACAGAATTTCTGTAAACATTCTCATAATGTTGGTTATGTACTTGCATATTTATGAGAAATAAGTGTCACAGTGATTAAGTTCACGCTGAGCTAGTTCTGCAGACTACAGGAGAAATTATGTAAAACCTACAAATCAAAGTGTGTTCTGTTAAAAATCGTCTTTAGATATTGTTAAAGACCTTCATCGCTTTGCTTTTAGATTGTTTCAGCTACAGATATTTTTTTAAATGTTGATATGTTCCCGAGTCAACAGTTGGGGTAGATATTTCCAGCAACATTCGTGCTCGAAGCTAATAGGCACTTCATTAACTGAAGTTGGAGACCAATGTAGCTCACTGGCCCTAGACAAGTAATTAGAGTTCACACTGAGGCCTGTCTCTAAAATGCATTCATTATTCTAGCAAACATACAACCTTTCCAGGTCACATCACTTTGTCTGCCACTGTAAAAGTAGTTTATTTCTGCATCGTGCCACCATTATGGCAGCCCCAATCTACTAGCCAGCCCTTTATGGGGCACAGAGCAATCGGAGGGAGGTAGGGGGACAACTGGGAGATTCAATAAAAAAGTGGTAAAACAATCGACTTGGCTCAAGTGGGATCATTACTGTCTGGATCCTGTGCCTGAACACAGCAATGTTACCCCTTACTGGCATCAAGATTACACGCGACGTTTTTTTTTTTTTTTATCCCAGTTAAACCAAGGGCTCGTGAGTGGAAACCCCACTAGAAGACATTCATTTGTTTACAGCCCCCTTAAGAGCTAATCAGCCACCTCACAATGCAACTCTAGTGTTTATATTGTCCCTTTTCGCACAGTGGTGTCAGTAGAAGGCTGTTTACAAGCTTGTTGGTCTTAGAGGGAATGAAACATGTCTCTTCTCGATGATTCCTGAAAGTAAACAAGAGGGGGGCAAACAGCAGTTTCACAATGTTTTTCACTAACTTCAGTTCAAGCAAAAGTTAGTTTTCCATTCAGCAATTCATCCATCATGCCTATTTATTTATTGGTCCATCCATCAATCTATCCATGGATCCTATCCAAGTATTGATCCATCCATCCCTTTTGCCAAATCATGTTTTTTTAATCAACATAACTTTAATCAGCAAAACAAATTTTACTATAATATAAATAAAATATTTTGTATACAATGCTGTCAGTTTCATTTTTAACTTTAAAATGACAGTAGCCAATTTAATCAATAATATCAGGACACTAGTGTTATTTCAGCGTTTTACTGCAGGTTTGCAAAAAAGACTCGATCTTTCAGTACTTTCTATGACTTTGCTCATCGAGTATTGTTTTTCTACCCATTTGACCAAATCCTAAAATTTTCCAGCTTGTTTCTCCAAAAGTGTTGAACTGTAGGAGAATTCTCTCTAGACACGCATTCTTGCATCTTAGAGATGTACCCCCCTAATCAGTATTTGTATTTGAAGTAACGATTAGGTGAAACATGCAAATAACAATTGCATTCATACAACTGGCACCAGTTTAACATTTAATTAAGTCTGCTTTTGACTTTTGACCCTTTCTTTGTGATGTTTGCATTGAGGGCAACATGTCACTGTCTGGACTGTCTGTCTGAAGTCCTCCCAGAGACACAAGTCAGCTTTTGACGGAACGAATATGCTGCATAAGCTCCTGGTGGTGAATCTGCTCCTTTTCCAATTGTGTGTTTCCTTTTTTCCCCCTTCTACATGTCTCCCATTGTATTCTCAGCAAACCAGTGTTTAATGCATGCTGCTCATTAGGCTAGACAATGGCTATTTATGATGAAATGCCATTCAGGGCAATATGTCAGCAAACCCTTGGGATGAAAGATGGGAGAGTGGCAGCGGGAAGCCTTGTGCTTGGAAATTAATATATGGCCAGAGGGCGGCAGCTAAAAGGAAAGCCAAAAGAATATGAAAGACACAATCCAACACAGTAGAGCAGGGATCGAGGATTGGGGTAGAGAAATTGTATTTTTTTTAATATTCAAAAGAATAGCCTGCTTTTGTATTTATGCAGCTTTACTCTGATGCACGTCAACAAAATCCGGTGTACCCAAATGCCTTCAGGATTAGCCTTTTAAGTAAATCCACTTCTATGTATTGTAGTTTGTAGTCCAGGCTTGTTAAAGGTGGCTGGTGGAGCTGTTTGGGTAAAATAATCTGTCGACAGGATAACTATTAATTTTGCACTTTACAAAAAGTGTCTTTAGGGAGGAATGGCCAGAATCCTTAGCAATTTCCCTTTAAAGCCTCATAGGAAATTACAACTGATTACCGTGAGTCCTAAATCATCTATACAGTAAAACATGGTTGTGGCGACATCGTGGTTTAGGGTTGTTTTTGTTCCACAGGGACGCCAAGGTGATTAGAGCTTAATGGAAAAAGGATGGAGCTAAATACAGTGTAATCCTGAAAGAAAACAGGTTATTGACTGAGCAGGCCTGAGACTGGTACCAAGGTCCACCTTACAGAATTATTCCTGAACATACCACAAATACACACTGGAATCGGGGAAAACAGTTGAAAATCCAGAATAAAGTAAAAAAGAGAAAGAAAATTTGTGGAAATATTGCTACACAATTCCTTGCGCAAAACATTTGAACCCCAAAACCGGTGCTTACCAGAGTCCAGTACGTCGAAGTGACCTGTCCTGTTAAAAACTAGCAGAACAAGAAGAACCCCTCCTCCATTACAAGCCTCAGCAACAATGCTGCAGCCCCATCCAGCGTCCGCTCACTCCCCTCCCCTTACATCACCGCATCTGGAGACAGGAGGTGGGGAGGGCTGCAAGATTAATGATGGTGCTAACCACGTATTTATCATCTGACTGGAGAGTAATGCGACAACTTTCTAATCTGAATATATTTCATTGGGCTGTTATGGCACCCAGCCCTGGGCCTTGTGTGCTTGTGCTTCTGAGTGACTGGATGTGCATTTAAATGTTAATCGTATGTTTATGGACCCGTGCTTATGAAAAAGAGCACACTTGTAAATAGGCATGAGATACCCAGGCCATCAACATAAATGCCTGGCCTGTCTGTTGTGGTCAGAAAAGGCCTGTGGTAATTTGATAAAGATGAAACTCCTCTTTCTAGCTCTGTGTGGCCACGGTCCAGCTTCAGATGATCTCTGATTCTAAGCTGCCTTATCAGGGGATCACGTCCTTTTTCCATTCTCTCTTCCATCTGATTCTCCTGCTGCTTATTTTTTGGCACTCAGCAGAAATCAAGATGGATGTCTGCAAAAAGAGATCGGGAGATAGGGAATGCACAACGCCAAGACTGCACCTGATAAGTTTTACATTGGGCCTTCCATTAGATCCACCATGGTAGTACCAGTACTAGATAATTACAGCTTGGAAAATAATCTGCATTGGGAGTGGGTGGCCTGTCCACTGTTAAAACAACACAACCAAGGGCTAACAATCATGTACTGATATTTATTTTTATTTTAGGATTAACCTTGTTTATTATTTTAAAGTTATAAACAGATGAAAATGTAAACAGATCAGATGGTGAAGGAGTATCAAAATTAGATGGTACATTAAAGGAACTCAGCATACACAAACAAAACATTTCCAATTATATATGCCAAAAGGAAAGCTCATTTTGATCATGTTTCCATTCAAAACTAAATGTCATAATCTATAATGTTTATTTACTGAGATAAATTAGGGTGTACTTTGGTTTTTGAGATGCGATTTGGTGGATGTTTGACAGAAATGAGACAAATGCTGGGAATTAGAATATAACCTCCTCTGAACATAAACCATAATAACAGATGGTGATGCAGAAGACTGAGCTATATATATATATACATAATTTATTTTTATTTTTGTTTTTATTGTACTAGATGGATTTAAATGACACTTTGCAGAAATTAACCTTCCTACCTAAAGATGTTTACACTAAAGCAATCACGGCAGGTCAAGACATCTCTTCGTATTGATGTTAACAAGAGATTATTTGAAGCCAGCGTTTGATTTTTAAAATGATGATGGCACCTACAGAACCTCTCCACTAGTTACTCGTGTGTATTAGTTTCTTAGAAATAAAGACACTATACAACATTGTATTGTATTGTTTATGTTTAGTGGTTTAAAAACACTTGGTGGTTACCATCCATCAGCAAATAGTTCTGATGTTAAAGAGTCTCTTCACAGCCCTAAGCGTCTTTGGCCAGACTTCAACAAATATATGATTCCCAGGCGAGCGAGGGGACAGTTTATCTGT
>JAVLVB010001277.1:1704783-1730291 GCA_032876305.1 Orestias chungarensis
TCAAACAGCTCCGAGCATTCATTGCCACTTCAGATGCGAGTCGTTTAGCGAACAAGTCAATCATGCGCAAGGCAACTGTTTGAAACTCACCAGCGTCCCCGGTGACCCCTGATATAGCAACTGTGTGAGTGTTCGTGGTGGCAGTGGGCAGAAAACGGGAGTAAAGGAATGACAGGTCATTGGTAGAGTCAGGTTAAATTCGTCAACAGCAAAACATTTAGGTCGAGAACTTTCTATAGTTGTTAAAAGCAGCTGGAAGTGTTTATGAAAACAAAAGATTGGGGTATTCCACTGTTGGCCGGAGTCCAGTTCTGCCTGGGACCAGTTCGGATATTTGGACTCCAGTTTGGAGCTACTCTAATATGTAACAAAATAAAGAGCCTGTAATGGTGTGGAGTTGCACGGGATTGTATGACAACCAATAAATTAGTGTGTTGCACACACCTAGGACAGGGATGTGTCCTGTAATTTTTAGATACAGATGTTTCTGTGTAGAAAAAAGATTAGCAGGACTCCAGAGAACATCACTATATACTGGGGAGTAGATTCAGAATTATGGTTCAGGTGTATTGGACCGGGGTCGTATTTAAAGGTTGCAGGACACAGGGCATTAAAGACAGCCGTTTAAAGGTCTTGAAACGTCCTCCAATTAAAATTATATAAAATTATTGTTATATTTCTGCAACTGTACAACCTCTTCTGTTCTTCACAAATATCAGTTTGTTAAACTTAATCTTTAAAAATACTGTCTCATGTATTTGATGTTTTCTTGAAATAGTCATGTCATTTCCGTCAGGAAGCAAAGAGGTTGACCAGGACTCAAAAAAAAATCATACAGATATGCCACACGGCCAGTTGTTGACAAACGTTTAAGTTATAGGAAGGTTTTATTGGAGTGGTTTCGTTATTTATTGTAACTCAGACCCCAAATTTTTTGTTTCCATTTGTTATTTTTTTGCTTTTTATTATGTACGTGACTGAAGTAAATAAAAAAAATTCCCATAAATTGCCACATGTTTGTTTGAAGTATTGAAGGTTGAACGCCTCGTCTCTACTCTTTCTCCTGAGTAAACACGGGGAAAGTTCCCCTTGTTTACTCGTCACTATCAGTTTCTAAAAGTCTGCTGGATTTACTTGCACAAACGCTTAGCGGGTTGAATGCAATGTAAACAAAAAAACAAGCACGGGACCTTGCTGCTAACAAGGTAACCCCTTGAATTCAAGGTGACAGTCTGCTGTGGATCTAAAACGCAGACACAAGCATATAGGTGCCAGCATCACCCACCCGCAAACATCTGCTCACAAGTGCGTCTCTCCACCATCTTCCCTGTTACAAAAAATAAATAAATCTCTGTGCCAGTCTCTTAATGAAATGCTCAATTAGGGTCTTTAAATAGGTAATTATTCAGTACTTAATCCCTCAGCTCCTGGGCCCTTATCTCATTTAGATGAACTTAACGGCGGAGGGGCAGACGCTTGCGGCTGTAGCTTCTTTCAGCGAAGCCCCTTGTGGTGGCACAGGCAGCCCTGTTAATGATAAGGCACGTCCAGGCAGTCAGTCAGCGGCTCCCGGTGAGGCCGGCTGACAGCACGGGAGATGGCAATGTCAGACTTGACAGTGTCTTAATCATGTTTGTGAGTGTTCGGGGGCGGATTGCACGAGGTGGGGCGAGATTATACAGAGGCTTCTCAGAAGGGAGACAGACGAAGGGTGGGAAAAGCTCTCTATTTATGGTGTGTTTGAGTTCATATACGTCTTCTTTTTTTCTGCAATTACCATGCTTGTTTTACATAGACGAGCGACACAGAGACAGAAAAAAATCCCTCCTAAATGTCAAACTAGCACGCCGCTTAATGCCGGTTCAGTTCTTATTTCTGTGTTTCGACATTTTTCTGAAGGTGGCATTTGATTTAAATTTCAATCTTCAAGCTGTGGCTGCAGTGCTGGATTATTTATTCATTTCGCAACCCGCATAATAAAGCGTCTTGTTCGTGGAGTTACAATAAACCATTCCCTGTCAGAGAACTACGCTTGTTTGGTTGCTAATGCCGCAACAGCGAGCATTAGTCTTGGTGGAACGACAAAGGAGGGAATTGTTGTGTTTGCCTTGCGGCTGAACCATTGCTTTAACCTCCATTGAGTTGCGCAAACATAAGCCACCCCAAACCCCACCCAGATCTCCCCTGTTTATTTTCTGAAAACGATAGCCTTTCTGAGCTGCAACACCTTTCAAGGACGTCCAAGGTGTAATCCACGTTTAGCTTTTCAAATCTAATAATCCCAGCACCAACATCAAAGTACGCTGTGAACTTCAGTAAGGATCCTTTAAATATTAAAACATCTCTCAGTCCAGGCCCACTGATAGCCTTATCGGGAAATAGAATGAAAAGCAGAAACAAGACAATTTCATCTTTGTTGATTCAGCAAAAACATATCTTTGATCATTTTATTTTTTTCACATTGTGCCCAGCATGGGAAACTGATAAAATTCCATGAAGAAAGCTTTGGTAAGCTCTTAGTTTTGCTGTTTTTGTTGCTGAGTCGGCTTCTTTAAAAGGCACAATCAGTAAAGGTGGATATCGGTAAATAATATCATTTAAAAAGTTTACTTATTTCTCTTATTCATAAACAAAAGCTAATTTGGCATTGTTGTATAAAAATAATTAATTTCCGTAAATATAGTAAATTCAGTTTGTTAAATAAGACCAGTTTAAAACAATATTTTTTTTAAACCAGAAATGTTACCTTTTGGCAAACACACTTAGAAAGACTGTTGAATTGTCAGTTGCCCAACAGGAGTAGTGCTCTATCCAACCTAATGGTAAGTTTAGTGGAAGGGTAATCTGTAGTAGAATCCAGCAATCCATATCCACTGAATGTCCTGTTACTGCAACCATGGCTTTCTCTACACAGTAGTACCATCACAGGCTTATTGCCTTCTTTGCAGGCAACACTGATGCAAATAATTCATGCAAAAGAAACCCGTATCATGTACTGAGCACATGCACTGTCCAGTACATAGACATGCTGGTTAAGTAGGGAGGTATGCATTTCTTCAGTTTAAAACTCTGGTAATTATCTCCAGACACTTAGAAATTATATTTGGCTCTTAATCCTACAAATGATGTATTTTTCTGTAGCTTGTGTATTTCAGCCAAACGTTATTCCAGTACATTTTTCGTCAATATTATAAAATTCTACTTTGTATGATTTTTTCTTTTCTTCTAAATTTCTGAAGTGTATTTCAGGAATTACAAGCCATACTCTTTTATAAAACACAAACAAGTGTTTTAATAGATGCTAGTAAACACCTAAATTATATTACTCATAGGAAGTTTAACCAAATACAAGGTGTTTTATTTGTTTTAAATTAAACTACTGAAATAATGTTGTTTTTCTGTGTTTGTTTTTACCAGTGTTTTATTTTTGGGACTTCTTCTATGTGAGGCATCATCGTTATCCACAGTGGAGGTCCTAAAGGAATAACATGGCTTAACAATTAGGTCCGGAAAAGTTGGGTTGAATTTGTATTCAGATGTTTGGCGATAAGCAGCACTTTAATTAATTTAACGCCCTACGAGTGTAGTATGTAGGCCCCCTGGCGCCCATTTACATCCTTCATGTATGCCTAAGTAGACTATTTCCATACCGAATGCTTTGGCATGTGTACAAAAGGCTCTAAATGTCAGTAGCAAACAATACACCTCGGTGTCCAATTGTTTTTGCAGAGATAAGAAGGCATATTCTTGCTGACTTGTGTCACATGTATTCCGGGGGTTGTGGGGGTGCAACTGCTACATTTTCCAGTTATTCTCAGCCGAGCTTTGTTGCCATGTGCTCTGCCATGTCGGCAAGTTGCATAGAGGAATGTTGTTTTGTCTGTTATGGGGCCCTATGTAGTTTCCACGAAGTGATGTGAGCTTTACAACCTCCCTCTTGCCCTCTTTCCTCTCTTTAGTGTTCCTCTGTCTCTCGGAAGTGAGATTATTCATCCTCCCACAGACCGTTGGTGTGCTGGTGGGGTAGATGTCAAAGTGCCAGCAGCATGTGGCGTAAAAGGCTATGCGTGCTTGTGGTCCGGCTGTACGTGTCTATTCGTGCAAGTGAAAGCCCGAGTCCATGTTTCTTCAGTGCCTTCTATGTAGGAGGCGTGCATGTTTCAGTTTAAAGCTGCATGTCTTTCTTAATGCAGGGAATTGAGTTTAAACGTAAACCTTTTACTCATCTGTTATTATTCCTTGATGAATTATTAATAACTTTTAATTTGTCAGAATTGCAAGTTGTAATGTGTTTTATTGTGATTTTTTTCCAATTGATGAACACAAAGTTTTGTGTACAGTTTTTAGACTCATGGTTCATTCTATTGAAGTGGATGGCAAGATTTTGATTGGTTATGTTTCATCTTTTGATGCCATTGGATTTTGACTAGGCCATTGATTTAAGCCATTCACTTGCTTAACCGGCCATGCTTTAAGAGCCATTGTTACTCCCGATAGGTGAACCTCCGGCTTCCCAGTATCTTCCAAGGAAAATCCTCCCCCACACATGATTTATACACCTCTATATATTTTTGGGCTGCAAGGTTCAGGATGTTAGTTGTTTTTTTTATATCATGAAGTATTGGTCCCTTATTTTTCTCTGTCGTCTCACATCCCCTGTACGCAGAGTCCGTTTGAGGTTGCAGGTACAAGCAAGTGGAAATGTGGGCACTTGCTGCCACACAACAATGCATCCACAGCTTCTTCTCCTCCTCCCTCTTAGCTTGCCACCTCTGGCTCGTTGCACCTCTTATCCATTTTATTTCCAGCCATCAACTCCACCCTCTCTCCCTCTTTTCACTACCCCCCTCTTTCAGCTTTGTAATATGTAACATGATTTAGCCCTTCCCTGTACATGCGGCGTAAATTTAATCCAAGCCATTCTAGGTTGGCTGTGGTTGCTGCTTTCCCCTCACTTTTTTTCCCCCTAATTTCTTCCATCCTGTCCCAAAACAATCTCTGCTACCAGACACAATAGACTCCTCGAGATTCAGCTTGTTTGCATGATAACACTGTTTTTCCCACACGCCAATTGCTTATTCACAAGGTCAAGCACAACCCAAGTGGCACACGCTTGTCCTATAGAAGCCTCCCATGCCGTGACAAAACAAACAAAGCCAAAGAGGAAGGCCTCCCAAAAATATAAATGAATAGTTTTCAACGTCTGGCTGAGGTCAGTGGCGGTTTTTATCTGCTGCCCATTGGTAAGGTGTTATAGGCATCTGTTAGTGGCCGATGGGGAAGCATGTTTACCAGTGTCAACAAGGTCAGTGGAGGTGATCCAAACATGGAGACAGAGATAAAATATGTTTGCTCTACGTTCCCCAGGGTCCCCAAAGATTGCCCAGTTAGTTCTCTTCACCTTGTGTTTTCCTTTTGATATTGTTGGGATGCGTTTAAAGGGAGCAGCAAAAGGGATTATCAGTCACTATATCACAGGGTCAGGGTCTGGCTTGATCCATCTGAGTCTGGCAGCCGGCAGGAGAAGGAGGAGGAAGCACCTGAGGTAAAAAGATGAGAGAAAAAAGGCGAGAAGAGATGACGAGATGGATCAATTGGAGAGGAAAATCCAAAGACAGGATGTTGGTTAACAAAGATTTCTAAAATAAAGTCACAGTCTACATAGATGGGCTGAACCTACCACTGTAACAAGACTGCAACTCTCAAATCGTGAGCGCTAAGTCCTTGACTTGAGGCTTTTATCTGAAATATTAACTGTGCAGAGATTTCTGCTTGATAGATAATGGTCTTAAGTTGGTCTCTTCAGCAGCTCGGGTCAGGAGCATTTTCATGTTCTTTCGGGGAGAGTTTACGATTTAGGTTTCCTGTCGCACTGGTTTGAAATTTTGTATCAGACATACGCAAACACCTAGCTAAAATATGTGAACATATATATTGTCTTATCTGCCATACATATGTCACTTCAAAATGTTTTGTAAAATTAAGCAAGAAGATAGCCTTTCCTTTGGGAATTTATATTTATTTTAGTTTCGTGTAATTCTGCTTGTTCTGACAATCCGGCAAATTTAAGGAGTCAATGCATGTCTTAAAATGACAGTAATATTGTATATGTCTTTAAACATGATGAAGGCATCATCATGCTGTGTGATTGTGTCGCTGACAGAGACAATGGTGGAGGAAATAATTCTCAACCTCCCTTCCGTGAAAAAGGTTGACTGTTGGAACTTGAAATTGAATGAACTCAAGTGTTCAGATATTCAACCACAGTTACGTCCAAAAGGAACACGGGATTTGTCTGCAGCTTGCTCTGGAACGTTGACCGCAACGTTAGAAAGACTCGATGTCTGTATATAAAAGGATTTGTGTAATGTCGATGCTGTTGTGATTTGGTGAAAATTTTAGTGGAAAAAGGTATGCTGTGTTACATTTCCCCCCCAAAGTACACAAGATCAACTGTTTGCAGAACAAAAACAAAAAAAAGAAGAAAGATCCCCAGGGAGCTTTCAACATAATCATTAGATCAATTACAGGTTTTGCAAGCTGTAACGACAGACGTCAGACGTTAATGGCATTTCTACCGAAGCATTACACATTTCAAAGGATTTCCTGTTAGAAAAAAAGGAGAATGTGTGGGAAATTTTATAGTAATTTACCACATGACACATGAGCAAGATGGGACTGTGATAGCTTCCATCCTATTGTCGCAGCAGGTGCTTTTAAAGCAATTATTAGGCAGACAAATGCCAACCAGACCCAATTAGCTTCCTGCTGTGTTCTTCATATCTCAGGATCCATTCACAGGAAAGGCAACAAACAACCAAAGTAAGAAAACAAGGACTCTCAGTTATTTCTCTAACTGAGAGTCTAATGGTGCCACCGAAACAGACCCTAAGAGGCCTGCTTCAGGGAGGTCGGGAGAGGCAATAGGGGCAAGAAGAGTTTGGGGTTGTGAGTGGGTTGAGTAAATAAGGCAGCGCAGCAAATAAACTCCTCTGATGTGCTGTTGTCAGAGTCTTTCATGTGGAGGATACCCTAGAGGGCATAGCTTAGCCTAGCTTTAGGGATGTTATTACACATGCCTGCTGATCAAGAGCGATGTGTGAGAAACAGCCTTGTCATTCTGTCTTAAATCACATCAATGCGGGCAGAGGAAGAGACGAAAAACGTAAAAAAATTCTGCAGAGGAGCATAAAGGAGCAACGGAATGAAGCTTTTAAAAGGGAGAAAATAAAATTTGATATGGTGCTTATGAAAAAAGTGCTGATTTAAAAATAGCACTGTCATCAGAAAACACACATGTAACAAACATGAAAATGAAAATATATAAATATGGTGTGATTATGGACATTTGAAAGTGGTTTGCACTGATATCAGGAGGTGTAAGCATCCTTTTTTGGTAAGCAGTTCAAGCAAAGCAAGTGTGTTAGGCCACAGTCTTTGCTTTAGTATGCAGCAACAAGTAAGGGAGGGTCAGTACTGCATCACTCGGTGTTACAAAGAGTCAGCAAAAGAACCCAGCAACTCTGGCATCTCTCCGGGAAGGACTTAAGCGTAGAAACAATATGATGAAAAATATTTGGTGGTTAAAATATGTTTGAAAAATCTGTTGTTGAACTGAGGAGTTTTTTTTTTTTTTACATGAAATGAAGATACTACCTCCTCATAACCACCTATTCCAATCTCCTCACACTGCAATTCTGCTTCATATAATGGCATGTAGAAATATGCATTACTGTACTGACATATCTAAATGTTACCCAAATGCTTATATGTTTAAAATGTTAAAGTGTCAGCATCAGTACGTAAGTTAGAAAAGACCTTTTGCAGCCTTGTGCCTCCAGACCTGCATATGAAAAAGAAAATCAGACTGTGTGGAATTATTGCATTCTTTAACTTCATGTTTGAAGTCTGCAGGAAATGAAAAAAGTCCAGCCTCACAAAAGGGAATTTTCTGTGCCTGGCTGAGCGTGATACTGATTACAATACGGTGTATTGCGCCTCACTTTCTGTTGCCTTTTATTTGTGCTTTTTCTTTTTTTCTTTTTTTTTCTTTCCTTGCATCGGTTTGGACTAATAACAGAAGATTTGGCCTTAATAGATTTGGTGGCATTTCTTTTGTTCCTGCTTTAGATTGCATTAGGAGAACATACATAACTTTGTTTCCTTGAAATTTCATTAAGTCTGCATGTATAACTGTAAAATAAAACTAAAAACCCCCAACCCATTTAAAAATCTCTAGGAGCCACACTGCTTGGAGTTACTCAGCTTGTACAAAGGACAAAAAGGAAGTTGTACCACCGTGCATAAAAGATTCACTTTTTTTCAGGACCTCTGCTCTACTCCAGCATGTGAGCCAACGCAGAAATGCACATTAGCTACGCAGCTGAATTCATAAACTCATTGTTCGGGAACCTCATAACTATTCACCCAGTGTTTATGCCCATAATAAGTTTATTGCTGTACGGCTGCAATATGAGATAAATGCAACTGATTCTTTTGTTCTTTTTTTTTTTTTTTAATCCCCTCAGTAATATTGCTGGGCTGAAAAAGCACAGAATTCCAAACAAGCTACCTGAAATTAGATCGGCGGCCAGCCTTTATGAGGCGTATAAACACACCACCCTTGTTCTTTTTTCACATTTTTGATAAGAATCACCGGGAAGCAGAGAGAGAGAGTACACAGTTCAACAGCTTCTTTCTTTTTCTCTCCCACCCTACCTCCTCTTTTTCTAATTAACATGGTGCATGTTGTCAGGCTTTGTTTAATAATGCATGATTGCTATCAGCAGCGAAATCCTTTGAATGTGGCACTACAGAATGAGAACACAACAATACCACCATGGGCTCAGGAAGCAAGACAAGATTGTTTTTGTTTTTTTTCTTTCCTCTTTTCTAATGTAATAAATCTTCAACGGAAAGCATCACAGTCAACGATTATATGTAGTGAACTTGTCGTAATAAGTGCTCTGTGGTGGAAAGAAGTGAAGAAACCTTATTGGGACTCAGCCAGAGTCAAAGCACCTACCGTGACATCGAAAGACCACGATCATCCTTTCCTAAAGTCCTGTAGACGCGTGCACTTATACCAACAACACGTACAAATATTGCTTTGGCTCCTTTTTATCTTAAAGATGTTTTTATCTTGCAAATGCAAACAGGATGAAAATGCAGGATGACACAGCGAATATTGTAGACGTTTTAGGTAAAATAAAATATGTCCCAAAAAAGAAAAGGAAAAAAAAGTGTTTTTTCTACTTCTGGTTTGGAGCAAATAAACCAGACTAATTTAATCAGACGTTGGCTTTAGGCATGGCTATAAAAAACAGGAAGTGGTAGATAAGTTAACTACATTAGAACTTTACTGGCAAATGTTTTTTCCATCTCCCCTTTAGTGCATTTTTCAGTAAATCCAAAAAAACACCTCAAGTCTCTTTATGACCGTTACCATTGCATTACTTACAATAAGAGGATGGAAAACTAAGATCATTAACGTACAAACATGGTGGTGGTAGTGTCATATGTGACTGCTTTAATCGCCTTTTATGGTTAATCTTTAATTCTTTGTTTTCTAATAGATCCTGTTGGCAACACCTTAGGAGGTTTTCAAACGGAAATACTTTGGTGAAGGAGCATTTTATGTAGAATAGCAGAAAGAAAGAAAAAAAATAAAAAATAAAAATAAAAAAAATAAAAAAAAAATATATATATATATATATATATATATATATATATATATATATATATATATATATATATATATATATATATATATATCACTTGGACATGCTTGCATATGTATCTTTATTTAAAACTGTGCTAACTGTGCTGCCAGAATGATTCTGTATTTACGCTACATCTATTTGACAAGCTGCTGGCTGTCTGGCTGGTGTCTTATCACACCTTAGCACATTATGAAGAAAACTGCCCGAAAGGATTAACGGGCGAATCAGCACCAGTCCTCGCAGCTACGATTTTTATGTGATAGTGCCTGTGGGCTGAGATACTCCTCGTATTTTTCACATGGCACAGCCTTTAGTTGTCTCCCAGCTTGTTACACAACACGCAGATGGTTGAGCTAGCCTCCATCAGCGTGTTTGTGTTTGTGTGAGAAGAGGGAGGGCGCTGCGGAGCGCTGCAAGAACCGACCTAATGCCACGTCTTTCTGTAGACTCACGCTGAGTTAAATCAGAGGCAATCGCTTAGCTTTCTAAAAGACGAGCGGTGAAACGATACCAGAAGGAGACGGACAGCGGCCCTCTGGATGGACCGGACTTCAGCTTCGTCTGTCTATCTGCTCAAGAGAGCATTTTGTTGCTGTTAATCAAGATTCAGTGCATAGAACTAAGAATAGTCTCTCAGTTTTTGCAGCAGTGTGTTTATTTAAATCTCTTCTCACAATATACTTTAGATATTATTTTAGAATAATCCAAAATAGGGATTTTTTTTGTAACTTTTGCTGTGCGTAATTTAATCTGTGGTTAAGATGCTCTGTGAAGACTTCAGAGGTTTGTTCAAGAAAATTAGTGAACCAACAACATCAAGGGCACAAAGCAAATAGGTCGGGGTGAACGTCAAAGGGTACCAATTGTTGAAAGACTACCACAAGCCGTACTGTGATAGGGACAAAAATCTGAAAGAAGGTGATCTGATCCGTTAATACTTAAACCTTCCACATCCAAAAAAGGAGTGTAACATACATACTAGCTCCAGCATCACACTGTCTGGATGCTACTACTTTTTGGAAGGAACAGTGAAAAATCTCTGAATTAATGGAAAGATGGATACACTTTTACTATTTTTTGTTTTTATTTTGTTTTTATTTTGTGACCTTAGCAGCATTTATTCCCTATTCCAAGTAATGGGTTAAGGCTAGAGGATAGACATGCAGACATTAAAGTCGCTTGCTCAGGAATCAAAACCACAGAATGCACTAGTACATGACAATCTTACATGTAAACCTGTTAGAAGCTCCAAAACAATTGAGAATTGGGTCTTGGGTTAATTTAGATGCCACAGATACAACTGAATGGTTTCGACCAAACCCTAATCCAAGTAGGCCCAGTTGAAGAACAGATTTAAATATCATTTGGAATCCGTGGCAAGACTTGAAAATTAATAGTTACATAAGCCAAAACTGAGCTTGAGCTATATTACTATATACGAAAAATGCAGAAACCTTTCAGTTTCTTCATACTGTATGCGAAGCTGGTAGAGATGCTCTGAAAAGTATTGCTGTAATATTTTATCTCAAAATGATGTGACATCTTATCACTTTCAGTAAGCATGAAATACAATTACTGGAATGTTTTTTGGAATGGGTGCAGTGGATATAAAAACTTTATGACCAGACATTAGTAATTGTCTATGTTTGCGTCAGTGTGACTGAACGAAGAGATTCCCTTCACTTGAGTTATTTATTTGTTGTGCACACCCCCACACACACATCCCCACAGGTGTATTATCTTCCAGTCCACAGGAAAGAGAGAGGGAAAGCCAAAAGTAGGAACGAGGATGATTCGTAAAAGGGAATTTGTCCACTTTGTCACCAGCGCACATGGGGATTTGGCTTCAGGGTGTTTATTTCCTCTTTTCTATGGTGGTCAAATCTGCGGATAAACCGTCAGCTAACGCAATAACAACCTAAAACTTCTTAAGCGATCTGACGAAGGCCTCCCGGCAGTAGCGGCTGAAACAACGCCTTCTTTAAAAGACAACAACGCAGGCGGACTCGCTAGTTTGTAGCCCCCTCTCACCCGCCCCCGCGACTACAGTGTGACGCTCAGATTAGCCGGGAGCCGTGTTATGAGCTGAAGCCTACCGCAAAGCATCCATCACTGTGGATCAAGCTCAGGCTTAAGCAAATGGGTGACAAGGGATAGGAGGCAGGCGGCAGCTAATACCAGTTCACTGTATCGCATTGATTTTCCCTGCCTAGCAGCCCCCCCGTCGATAACAGGCTGCAACATGAAAGGAAAACGGCCCGGCCGCTCTGTCTTAAAGATTTTATTTGGTGTTTGTGCTGTTCTGGATGAAAGAGAAAATCTGTGTTTGTGTGTGTGCGTGTGCGGGAATTATTGATAATAAAGTATGTTCTTTAAGGGGAGATATGATGTGAAAGAAGCTGTGAAATAGCCTTAATGCTTCGTTTCTGTCATTTCTGATCAATATTTGGATTGGATATGATTTCTCAGGCTCTTATTTATTAGTAGCCGACTTGCCTCTGTGATCTAAATTCTCTTTAATTATGCAGCTTGTTTGATTGGCGCACGTGACCTACGCCGTGAGACAAAAATCAAGGCGACTCGCCCTTTTTTATCTGTTGGATTTTTCCCCGTCGCTTACACTTGATATCTTGGTCTCTCATGCACATATGCATTCGTGTGAAGTGACGATTCCATTTAGAGAACTGTCGGAATATGCCCTGTGAGCACATCAGGCTGTTCCTATCCTCTGTCAGCTCCAGCCGAGGCTGTGTGGGGGTATGTCAGAAATGTGCAGGGATAGATAAAACCTGTGGAGCCAAACAGCTTTGTTTCATTCATTCACTCTCTTTCTCTCTCCTTCTTCCCTTCCCTTCCCTCTCCATCTTCTTCCTCCGACCTCCCCCTCCCCTCGCCTTGCGCAGGCTGTGAATACCCTGCATCTGAGAAATCAGACCAGACTGACTCACAGGGCTCTGTGAGCCAGTGCCACCGAGGCTGCCAAAGCATGCTGGTGCCAAGCTGTCCCACCATGCACAGAGCCAGACCCACGCTGCTGCTGCTGCCGCCACTGCTGCTGCTGCTTATCCAGGGTCTGCTCCTCCACCTCGCCGACGCTCAAAGTAAGTGGACCGTACGCTATGGCTTAGAGGGTAGGGGAGTGGGGCATCCCGCTGAGTTGGGATAAAGTTTGGATGTTCTGTTTCAAGTGTCCTCAAACACAAAGAAAGACTAAAACACACAACATAGTGAGCATGAAACCTATGCAAGTGTTTCCTAAAAAAAACATGCTGAAGCCACGTTACAGGTGGGGAAACTTCGGGATCCTTTCTGAAACATCTTAACAAAAAGTACATTCACTTATAGTTCAGCTAATCTTGAAGCAATTATCAGTTCTTTGCATTCCAGGTATTCCTGTCCTTTCACACTAAAGACATTCACCCCGTAATGATGGAAAGAAAGCATGTTTTTAGACATCTACATACGTATTTAAACTCTTTGCTATTACACATTGAATTCTAATTAGATGCTTCTGCATCATATTTGAAATCTATGGTTTGTAAATATGGTTAATTGGCAAGGATTTTGACTGGGACAGACCAGGGTACACAGGGTCTCAGTTCCTAGTGTGTGTCAGAGCAAAAACAAAACAAAGCCAGATTATGTGTGAAGCAGCTGAGAGACCAAACTGTGACAAAGGATAGACCAAAAATTTATATACGATAATAATAATTGAGCAGCACTGGACATACCAAGAAACGTGAAGCTTTTTTTGGATTTCACTGCTCCATGAAAATAAGTAACCAGGGAGTATGGATGCTGGCTAGAATAGGAACTTCTGTCTCTCCAAGTGGTGATGGAAGAAACTAGAAGGACAACCACTGTCTGTCAGCAAGCCATTACAGGTAGGGAAACCAGAGAGAAGCCACTCCTCACCACAAGGCACATGAAAGCCGGTCTGAATGATATACAAAAATCAACATGAAGTGAGAATAGAGGAAACATTTAATAAATTAACATTAACATCACAATCCTAACACCATCCCTGGAATACAAAATGGTGGTGGCGGCACCCTGCTATGGGTATGTTTTTTTTTTCTGGAAGCAGAAATGGCTGACTGGTCTGCCTGGAGGGTGAGAAAACAACCATTTGAGAAAAAGTTTGTGACCATCGTAATATTTGCAAAACAAACAAACACATCTGCACCAAAGAAGCCATAAGCAAGGACCTATACACTCATTTGTTGTTTGAACCGGTAATTCATTTCATGAAAGGCCTAAAATCTACTCCTACAAATAAACAGCAACACAGCTGCTATGTGAAATGAAACAATGCATATACATGTTTTCAGTAATGGAAATATGATTATAAATAAACGTATTTGTCATGGTTTAAACTGGAAAGATTTTACCTATGATGTCTTTTGTACATCTAGGAAACGGGAAATATGTAATTCAATATCCTCACTAATTCTGAGTTTGTTCATCTATATCCGGTTGATTCTTATTTGAAGAATCGGGAGTAAGAGTCAACAACTCACGCATTTGTTTCTGTAGGAAATGAAACATGTTTTTTTCCGTTTCATGTTTTTGTCTACTTTAATTGTCAGTGAAGTAAAATGACAAACACTGTAAAGAAAATACAAGTATGGCAAAAGTTTTTACTATTACATAATAAAAAGGAGTATCTGTATTTCATTGCTTGCATCTTTTGAGTTCAAAAGGGTTTAATACAGGTGCGATGTTTTAGAGAGGGAGTTGGTGAGTTGCTAATCTGGTTGGTGAAATTATTTACAAAATAAAATATTTGATATAACGAAAGGCATGGAAGGAAAAAATAAAACCACATTTTTTTCAGCATTTAAAAACTTCAAGCAAAGTTCTTTTTCCACTGCTGCTACAATATTTGTGTAACAAACTTATTTCTTACACTAATGTATTTTCATATGCAGTTTATAAACTTAAGCAGATCCAAATAAGTCATTTATGGTAGTTTTCAAATAAAGGTTCTTATTATTCAGAATATTATACTTTTTTTTGCTCTACGTGGAGCAGCATTGCGAGCAACACTGAAATGCTTACTTGAATGACTCAATTAAATAACATGAATAAATAACTCCCTGAGGCAGAATCTCTGTTGCTTCATTTATATCCTCTACACTAACTGTAAAAAAAATTCCACACAGTCATGTTTTATACAGACAATAATTGCAGTTGCACTGTATGCCTCTGTTTATGTTACACATGATGGAGAATGAGGGAAGATGACAACAGGAAGGTGTGAGGAAAAAGACCCTAACGGCTGACTGCTTGGGACAATATCTAGCAAACAGAGACGCAAATGCGCTCTGCACAGACTGAATTAGCGTTGTATCTGTAGGGCAACAGGTTAATGCATTGTCCTGATTCATCAGGGACAAACTGGATTGCACACAGGAGCTCACAAAGCATTGAATTAGTAATTGGTATATACTTGATCAAAAATAGGCATTCTTCAACTTTCTTTGATTTAAGTTCCATCTTCAGAAAATTGTTTCTTTGAAAAGTTCTTATAAAAAAAACCTCAACTTAGTAGCCTTCCACATCTCAAGCTTTCAGTACCTGAGGACCTTAACTGCCTTTAATTAGGTTTAAAAATAACATGTTAGCTAAAGGCAGAATAAAAAGTTTTAGGTTACGGTACCTCGACATTCAGTCCACTCAGCTACTCTAAGCAGCATTCAGTTGATAGCAGACAATTAGTTGTTGTTATTTTTATTTCTCTCTTGTACCAGTGGCCTATATTCAATACTTGCTAGAATAGAAAAAGGATATTTAAGAGAAGGAAAAGACAGAAAGCAAGTGGACCTGGACCAGGAATTGAACCAGGAACAGCTGCATTGAGGACTTTAACCGCTGTATACGCAATTAGAAACATTTAGTCATTTCTTTAGAAGAATCAAGAATCAGTTTATTTATATAGTGCCAATTTACAACAGATGTTGTCTCAAGGCACTGTTGTGATAAACCACATGTCGCAATCTGTCAATGCAAGATGACATGATGACATGAAACCAGTTTTCATCCAGCATTTGAAAGATGATATTTTTATTAAATCTGCACATCAAATCTCAACCCATAAGATTTAAGGGAACACTTCAGAAGAACTGAAAAACTTTCCCTAACTGTTTCACCTGAAGCAGAGACAGAGTAAAGATAATACACCCACTGAGCTTTGGATATTCTTTGAAACATTTAACATATAAAACAGTGTGTTGTCCCCAAATCAACAACAAAATACATTTCTTCACCCATCACGATGCGTGCCAGATGTAACTGCTGCGGCACATTCTAAGTGTGTGATAGCCTCTGTGAGCAATTACTATTTGGATCAGTAAAAGCAGGTACCTTTTCGTCATTCAAACAGAGGTGTGTGTGTGTGTGAAGGTCCCTCCTCAACGAGGTTGGCCGCCGGATCCAGAATCCGATCCCCCACCTGTCAGTTGCTAGAATCAGGCTGCTGCGGTTCTTCAGGTCTTTTAATCTACCAGTGTCCTGATAGTGAATAATTGTGACATGCATCATAATGGGACCACAGTCCATGAGCTCTGCGTCCACAACAGGGAAATTTTCCTTGCTTATGTCCATCCGAGTTGAGAGAACCAGGGCAGCGATGTGTAGATCAGTGTCTCTCTTGTCAGTTTTCCTTTTTCTGTCTCTCACCATTGCTGCTGTTCAGAGGATGTTAGTGGTATCAGCTCTGTCTTGGGACTGACTGGGTCTGAGGAGAGCGGGGGATCTTCTCATAGTTTTCTACCCGCTGCTTTGTCAGAGTGGCCTTGTTTGCTGGGCTGGCCTCGGTCTGCGGGCCGTTGAGCAGGTTGACGTCTTCGTGGAGGTCGACGGTAGTCCAGATCCGGTTAAGCCACCTGGAGGGCCTGCAGCTCTGCCTGCAATGGAGCATAGAGACTGGAGGGTGAAGCATCATGAGGTCTATATGTAGTAGGTGAAAACGTGGGGTCGATGCAGCTAGCATCGTCATGCCTGTTACCGACGTCCCTTGATAAATTTGAATTCACTCCGCCCTCTTACTTAGTTCAGGCATTTTCTGTACATATAGCTGCTTAAAAACGATTCATATAAAGACTTTACACATTTTCTTTTTATCTAAATTGTTTTGTTTTTTTACATATATTGTTACCTTTTTATTTTTCTTCATTCATCAGCTCTTTACCTTATTAAACTGATTTACTCTTAAACTTCCACCCTGTTGAAAATCCTTTCAAATCAAAGCACATTAACACAATCATCTCCACCTTTTCCTTTCATTATTTTATAAATCGCAGAGTCTGAAGGAGACACCCCTAAAGCCTTCGAGATTCCTGAACGTCTGCCCATCTGGCTTTCTCCTTTATAAGGTGTAGAAATTGCTAAAACCACCCGCAAAACCATTTGTTACTAATAAGAAACCTCCCTGTATTCCTTACAGGGTGAACTGGCCCTCAGCTTATGTACTCCCTCTTCCAAGTCTGAAACTTAGTCAATTAGTTAGATGATGGTTAATGTGTTATCATCCAGATATATTTCCAGATCTACGGTCCGTAGCCGATCGGCCAGAAGCCGCAGGCAGGGACTGGGACTCCCCTTTGTTAACATATTGTAGGTGGACTGAGGACAATTTGAATCCTCAGGCTGGCCAAGCATCCTTATCCCTTCCTGCGGATTTCCTCTGGCATGTCGAATCCCGTTCGTGACGACAAGTTTGTTGTGGATTTTCTTATCAAAGTGGGAAGGAGACAACTCATTAATAAGACAAAGCCCGGACTTTGTCTTTATAAGTTTATTCAAAGCATACAGCGTTTGAAGACCCTGTCTCTCACCAAGTCAGAGAAGCAGAGTCCCGAACATAATTTACAGTCAGTATTTATACCAGTATGGGGTGTTATCTCAATGAAAAAGAGTTTGGAAGTATAACCCCTAGACCCCTCCCCGGGTCAGAGGTTAACCAAAGTATCCATGAGAGTACTCTTTATTATCCCTTTGAGGTAAAACAGTCTCATGGAGTGGAACGCTTTAAATTCTTCAGGTAATGGACTTAAAGCCCATCCTCTCTAAATAACTAAACGTCAGATAGCACTGGTATGAGGGGTTAAAATGTAAGAGCAACAGCTAATTTTCCCACAACAGCACTTTACAAGAAAATCAATTAAAATCAAAGATACATCATAAACAAATCAATTTGAAAAAGTTTCTAATCTAAGGAACCTCAGCAGATTGCATCAAGTCATTGACTTTACACTTATTAGATAGACTAGATACAAATTTTAACTGATACTAAAGATGTGAGGTACAAAGATTTCCAAAAGTTTTTACACCGGATGGTAAAAAAAAAATGTGTATGATAAACATCTCACACCAACCCTGCTGTAATCTAGATAGTATGGCTCCTAGCGCTCACTATATGTGCTTCTCTGGTTTAGCTCCTCTATATTTTGCACTGACCAAACCTCTCATCTCGCTGACGCTCAAAATATGTTCCTGTCCATAGTTTCTAACACCCCTATTTATTTTTGTCTGTTCTTTTTTGTTCGGCATGAGCCAAGAATATCACAATGAGAAATCTTCTGAATTGAGTTACTCGACATCAGACACCTGCTCACTGATGTGCGACAACAGTTTTCAAACCTCATTGAGCTTTCGTCCTACACCAGAGACCCCCCCCCCTCTCCACACACACACACACACACATACATACACACTCACACTTCTACCTCCTCATCCTCCTTCTCTTTCTTTTAACAGGAAGATCCATGAATCATTAGCTTCATAGTGAGATGAATAAAAATTGTATTGCTCCCTTTTGCACTGACTGAAATCCCCCTCGGTTCTGCTGGATGTCTCCGAATGACTGAAGGGATCATTCACCCAAGGTCATATACAATGGAACCACCCAAAGTAAAATTGATGGGCGAAATTTTAAACTTTGTGCTTGAGAAATGTTCCCTGCAATCTCTTCAAATGGGCTTTATTTTTCTTCTTCCATTTTCTGCTGCTACATATGTCTCTCAGCAGGAGAGAAAAAGCTAAGTATCACAGTGTTTTTTTATGTGCAGCTCTCGAGATTTATTGACATGGTGTCATTTATGGTAACTTTGCAAACAATGTGTTATGCAGTACATTGTTGAAAACATTTTCTAACTTACACAGACCAGTGAATTGAGGTGTTCCAATCACTTTCTTGGCCACAGGTGTATAAAAGTCTCAGACATAGGCAGGTGGACTACTTCTACAAACATTTATGAAACAATATATTGTTCTTTGGAGTTCTGTGATATCCAGGATGGTTTCTTTATAGGACGCCAATTGTGAATTAAGCACAGTCAATAACGTTTCTCACAAGTAAATATTCTTAAGTTAAAGGAATTGGAAATGGCTTTAACTTGACTACAAATTGTATTGCAGGCTTGTAAAATTGTAGTTTGAGGGTCACCAACATTCTGTAGATTCCATAACTTCATAACTCCTAACTTCATTTGGCCTGCGTGTTAGCTCAGGAACGATGCATAGAGTGTTTCTTAAATCTTAAATCCACACATGGGTATAAAGATCATCACCCCTTTAGAATAGTCCTTGAAGTAATCAATCATCTATAAACTTGTTTGTCTGGGTTTGTCAGTCATCAAAAGAATAGTACTTGCCTGACCATTACACTTGCGGAAGGTTTGCTGGAAGAGGAGTTATGCTGTCGATCTATTTTTAACTATTTGGCTTGGTGCAAGGAACCAGTGAAAGGAACTCAGCAATTTAGCATATTCAGATATTTTGGCCCATTCATTGCTTTCTACTTTCTTCAAACATTTTGAGGGCGTCCCCTTCCTGTCATTGCATTTACTGCACCAGTGCAAAACAAGTCTACGGAGACAAATATGAGCAAGCTTGGACTTGAAGGACTTGACTGTCCCACATCCCAAGCCAGAAGAACAGTTCTTAAAAGACTTGAAAGGACGCCATTCTTGTCCAACATCAGTGTCTGACCTGACCAATGCGCTCCTTGAAGAACCCTATTGAAAGCCTTGCTAGAGGATATATACATACATGCATATATGTTTGTTTGTTTTTCTCAGAAATCTCCACAATCCCAAGCACAGTTAAAATTAAAGTAACAGCTGACACCAGTCAGACGTTCCGCTGTTCAAGTGGGCCCAACTTTAAAAGAGAGCTGCACCACTGTACCCCACACCCCCCACCCCCCCACACAAAAAAAACAAAAAACACTTTCGGCTAGTTTCCTTCCTTTGGCTGTCTGATTGCCTGCAGCTGCTGTTAACCTTACACTCTACTTTTAACAGCTGTCCTGGGGCATCTTCTCCGAGCCAAAACAAACGTTGCTTGATGGGAGACCGTGGCGACTGAGAGTCCCTGACTGAAAGGGTGTCTGGGAGTTGGGGGCAATCAAAGGGGGTGAGGTGTGTGGGTCCTGACCGAAACCAGCCAAGAAAATGCCTATTAAGACATAAACATGGCAAATTTATGTTCAGACTTTGTTGCTGTGTGCTGTGATCTCTTAGATTTTTCCAGCTTTCCCCCCATTGTTTTTCTTCCTAATCCCTCTCTTGCCAGCATTTGTTTTTTTCCATTTTTTCTTGGGGTTTTTTTCTCAATGTTTTTCTACAAGCATATTTGTTTTTCTACTTTGTACGTTGCAGGGCTGTTCTGTATGCTCTACACCAGCCCGTATTCCAGCAGTTCACAGGATCGCTCATTTTCTCAGCTGTTCCGCTGCATAAGCATTTCCAGCACAGACCAGGTCAAAGTTTTATGCGATTGATCCTCTTAGAAGCGGACAACCATTTTGCTGCTTCTTGACTGGGGTCAAATTGTTCCATTGAGCGGCCTTCTGAGCTACTATGCATTAGCAAAATTAGTCTGTTTTTAACACTTTCAACCGACTGCATGACTGTGTTTCAGCTGCCCAACTAGCTTGTTCATTGGTTTTCCATCTCGAGTGATGCGAACATAAACCATCTCACACTAGTTGTTTCAGGAATCATATATCTTCTAAGGCAGCTAACGCAAGGCTTACATAGAGTGTGCATGTATGCGCATTAGTTTGCTGTCCGGCTTCGGAATCAAAAGACAAACACAAGGATGGATGTGACCATCTATGTGCACTCTTCTAGCGATCGACCGGTTGCTGGACTACGACCACGATGTAGCATAGTGACGTGAGATGGCTTTGCTGCTTCTAGTAGAGAAAAATAGCTTGTAAAGCTGTCGCACAAGTGCTACTTGGTAAAAAAAATTATCAAACAGACAGCTTTTTTCATAGCACATGCAACATATATGTAGCACTGTACAGTCCTGAATGAAAGCAGCTGGCAACAGATTTCAAGTGCTTTCAAATGTTTTTCTTAGATATTAATTTCGTCGACGTCGAGAGCACGTGACCCCGTGCAGCTTTCTGATTGTTAGCTGATACAGAGCCTTTCTACACCGGCATCAGGCATACATGTGAAATTAAGGACGAAACCGCAGCTTCGACAATCCCCAAATCGTGTTGTCTGAGATCGCGATTTTCATTCAGCCCTTGTAGGAACCAGGTCTGCATGAGTGTAAGTAACCCTGGAGGCTGTCTGTCTGCTCAACAGATGGTATAATCCTTATTACAATTCTCATTTTTGCCATTTTTTTTCTGTTTAGAAAAAAATGGCACAAGACACCTCAGTGAGCATTTAAGTGATGGGTCCTACAACTTCTTGCAAAAGTATTACTACTTAAACTTTTTAAAATATTTTAACATTACAACCATTAAATTGAATGTATTTTATTAGGACTTAATCTATAAGAAGTCACCTAATTACGTAACACAATATGTCCATGTGAAGTTTCTCCATATTACAAAAACAGCTGTTCTGTGAAGACTGTGAAAACAATCAAATTAGACCAAGTAACACAAGTAAGTTGTTAAGAAGTTATCAAAGGGTTACAATTATAAGACTATATCCAAAGCTTTAACAATCTTATAGAGTTCTGTTTAGCCCATCATCTGGACATAAAGTTGGTTTGGCACAATTGTGAATCTACTGAGACATGGATTTCCATCGAACCTGCCTACGCTAACTCTGGACGCATTGCATAATTGGAGAAAAATCTGTTGACATGACAACTATCTGTTTAGTATTTCACAAACCTGATCTGGCACTGAGAAAGCTATGGTTGGTATAAAGTCTTACACATTTGCTTCACCTCATGTCTACTAGAGGCCTGAGCAAACACATGGAAGACACTGATCTAGTCAGATAAGACATACATGCAACTACGCATGATTTTACAATTATCCGTTTTTAATCAAGTAAAACCTTAAGACATTCAAAGTTTTCAGTAAAAGCATTTTAAAAGATGTTTATGAATCTAGTAAAGAATACATTTAAATCAAAAACTTATAGAAGGTTTGATTTGTTATCTCTGACAATCTTTTTTTTCTGGCTCTTGCACTTCTCCTGTACTATTCAGTTATGGCTGGTTTAATTTGTGCGGTAACTAGGGCTTGGCAATGGTTTGAAAGAGGTACTCCGGTGGAGCTAGCAAAAGAGAGGCAGCATTTAATTTATACCTGTCACTGTGAGGTGATGCCAGAAGGAACAATCTGAGATTACAGTAGAAATATCGAAGAATAAAATATGGGAGAAACTGTATTTTTAGTAACTCCTGCCTGACACTAAAAACAAAACAAAAAAAACTAAACGGTCGATTCAAGGCCTTGCTATGCCGGACTGTTTCAAGCATGGGCCTAATAGCGTTTTAATTGATTACTCACTTCGCTGGTGGATGGCATGGTGAGTTGCAGTAAGCCAGCATGATTCCCTTTAACATCTCAAATCCGTATTGACTGACGCTCCCGGCCTCTCAACATGAAGTTGTTAGCTCCCACAGCACATCGCTGTCTCTCTCTCCTTGATGAGCAAAACAGAGCAGAACGAGTGCTCCTAAAATCCACACCCACCTCATGTATTAGGAAGCAGTGTTTTACAGTCAGCAATCAAAGGTGGACCACATGGGATGAAATCAGCATGGTGAAAAAGACACAACAGAGAAGTGTGACAGTAGAATTATTTGCATGTTACAGCCACAATCAGGAATTGAGACAAATCTCTCTTTGTAGTACATTAGTGCAATCCTTCTTTCATAATTGCATATATATATATATATATATATATATATATATATATATATATATATATATATATAATTATTTTTTGTGTGGGGTGGGGGTTGTCTGCAGTGACCTACGAATATGGCAAAATGGTGTTGTATAGCTAACTTGCACATCATTATTGGACTAATCAAAGTTCCGTCCTTAATATTATGCTGGCTTATAAACATTATTAAAATCATCCATGTGTGATTAATCAGAGAAAGTTAAGAAACTGCCGTAAGGCAATTGTTTTAAAATGGTTATCTGTAGGTCATTAAATTATGGTATGTAGTTACTTTTTCTCCAAATCTGCATATAAAAATTACAATTGGTGAAAGCACTGCAACAGCACAGTTTATACGTTTTAAAGGGTTCTTATTTTATTTCATTTTTTACAAAGTTATGTTGTCTCTCTAAAACAATAAAAAAGGTAAAATCTAAAAATAAAAACTGAAACGGCATTTTCTGGCCAGCGGGTGGACAAAAGATCATATTAAAAAACAAGTCACATTGTTTTTCAAGAATTACATTTTTTAAAGCTCATGGCTGAAAAGTAAAGTTATCTTATTCAGGGACAAATCATTGCTGGCAGTTTAAAAAAAAAGGTGTAATTTGCACCTTTAATTGCACCAATAAATACCTATAATGACCATTTTTGCTGCATAGTTTTTCTTAAGTAATGAGAGTAATGAGAGTTTTTTGTTTGTAGTTTTTGCATGTATGGCATTCTCTTCACACAATTTATTGTGTCACCACTAAAGCCTGTGTTTTCTCTGGGAACGGCGTCATGTGAAAGCAACAAACCCTGCTCCAGAACTAACATGTATAAACTACTGGAGTTATAATAAATGCCTGTGCCTTTACACCCACTAAATAAATTCACCTTGTAGCGAGTCCAAAGGCTAATGAATCTCTATTTCCCAGATTACATTGGGCTGTAATATGTGTGTTTTGGGCATGCCCCTACTAATATGAATTATTGTAAAATAGTCTTGGATTTGCATATAGGCTCCCGGGCTGTACGAAAATTAACATTTTTACAACAGCTTAAATTAAATCCCTCTGCTTAATTTGCCTGCATGATAATTTGAATTAAATTGAGTCTATTCCATTTGCTCTTACACTCATACCCACACAAGCATGTATGAATGCACAGTATGTACTCTGAAGAGCTGGATCCTATGATCCCCCTCACTCGTAACCAGAACACTGCCTAGTACATGTTGCAGAAACACAAAGCACACGGAGCACTTACATGTTCATGGTATTAAAGGACATTAAAGTGAGAGGAGAGCAGGGCCCAAGGTTGGAACCAACTTTTAAATCACCACAATTCCTCAAGTCTGCCACCCTCGTTCATCATCCTGCCGGACACCGCTGAAGTGGAAATCTCATTGTTGGCTCCACTCGTTCATTTCAAAACCTGTGCTGGTACAGTATATCTTTGGAAACGTGCATCGATATCTGAAAGGGCAGAACATGCGTTGAACTACATGTGGGGAAAACCGCTTTGCCCATCTTTGTTTTGGAGGGCGCTAGGGCTAAATTACTGCCTAGTTAGTTGGGTGAAGTGTGAGATTAAAAACATGTTGTCAGGGGTTTGCAAGACTCCACTTGCTTGCGGATGGAAGTAAATGAGAACAAACTCATTATCATCTCGTCTGCTGTAAATTCGTCCACCAACTGCTTGTCAACAACAGACTGTGCAATTATGTGTAAAGGTTGTATTAGCCCCATTATTAACTCAATGAATGCCGATTTCTCCGGCAACTGTGCCCAAGTGTATCATTTAAGGCCATTAGCTAGTGTATATAGATTGCAGTCATTTTCTTTCACACTTGGACGAAAAAGATTACACAAAAGCCAAGCAATTTCCAACACACCCTTGACCTCCCCACTCAGAGAAAAGGCGATAATCAAATACAATGCAGGCATGTTGTTAAGGGCCCGCATGAAGGTAATTAAATGTTCGGCCTCATTTTCAAAATGCACTTAAGAAATAACTGGCCTGAAAAGGGTAAAGTCAATCATCTGTGTTTGTGCTATTAACTTTTCAGCGTTGGAATATTGACAGTTAAAAGTGGTCCGATCAAAATTGCAAATCTATTTTGGTGGCGGTCTAGAAATCCAAAAAAATGGTTGGTTAAAGCCACAATCCACAAAATGTCCAGTTTTAAGGATTTATGGTTCCAAACACAATAACTAAAGTCATCCAAAATTTACCATATCCAAAGACTTGTCGGAAAAACAATCCGAGATACAAATCAACTCAAAATATTTTGCTCTATCGTAGAATTTTTTTCTTGAAAGTCTGCCAAAAGCCTTCTAATAAATGAATTTGATCAAGTGTATTTCAGCAAGGGCGGAGTGAGTTTTCAGCAGCAAGACAACAGCAGTTTTTGAAAGCAATTGATTAGAAGGGCACTTAAGGTTGTGGGATGACATGACCTCTAATTCAAATGTATTTCCAAAAATATTAGACCCTTTTATATTTCCTTTGCTTTCTTGTAATTTGTAATGTTTTAAATGACTAGATAAAGTTTTATATAATACAAAGAAAATTGACATAAATACCAAAAATTATTTATTTCCCCTTAATCTTTAAAGGAACAAACAATCATCACCCAGACTGA